>CM039602.1:16053254-16337487 GCA_022457205.1 Saccharum spontaneum | reverse complement strand
AACCGGACCTTGATCACCCTTGCAAGAACAATGCTAGATGAGTACAACACTCCCGAGAAGTTTTGGGCCGAGGCAATCAACACCGCATGCTATGCTTCAAATCGCCTCTTCCTCCAAAAGTTTCTTGGCAAGACCCCCTATGAGTTGCTTAATGGGAAGAAGCCGGACGTCTCATTCTTCCGGGTGTTTGGTTGCAAATGTTACATCTACAAGAAGCGTCAACACCTAGGGAAGTTTCAAAGACGTTGTGATATTGGTTTTCTTGTTGGTTACTCATCAAAGTCCAAAGCATATAGAGTATTTAACCATACCACCGGGTTGGTTGAAGAAACATATGATGTGGAATTTGATGAATCTAACGGCTCCCAAGGAGCAATTGAGAATTGTGATGATGTAGGTGATGAACCCTTGAGGGAGGCCATGAAGAACATGCCGGTGGGAGACATCAAGCCAAAAGATGATGAAGACGATGTGCAAATCATTGATCCACCATCTTCATCACGTGTGCCTCAAGATGATGACAAGAATGAGAGAGTTGAAAATGAAGATACTTATGTCTCTCATGAACAAGCCGAGGCACAAGCACAAGATGTTGATGCTCCCCATTCACCTCCTCAAGTGGTTGATAGAAGAAACTCACCTCTACTTCAAGCTCATCCACAAGAACTCATCATAGGGAGTCCTACAAAGGGAGTAATGATTCGATCTCAAAAGTTAGCTTCTTTCGTTGAACATCATTCTTTTGTCTCTTGTGTTGAACCTAAGAATGTAGAAGAAGCTCTTCAAGATCCGGATTGGGTGAATGCCATGCATGAAGAATTGAACAACTTCACCCGCAATGAAGTATGGACACTTGAAGAGCATCCTAAAGGTGCAAGAGTCATTGGAACCAAGTGGGTGTTCCGAAACAAGCAAGATGACCAAGGCATAGTAGCGAGGAACAAGGCAAGACTAGTTGCAAAGGGGTTCTCTCAAGTGGAAGGCCTTGATTTTGGAGAGACCTTTGCACCCGTTGCAAGACTTGAAGCCATTCGTATCCTTCTTGCATATGCATCACATCATGATATGAAATTATATCAAATGGATGTGAAAAGTGCATTCTTAAATGGCTTTATTAATGAACTAGTCTATGTCAATCAACCTCCCGGGTTTGAAGACCCTAGATATCCTAATCATGTTTATAGGTTGTCCAAGGCGCTATATGGGCTCAAGCAAGCCCCTAGAGCGTGGTATGAGCGCCTTCGGGACTTCCTCATTGAGAAGGGCTTCACCATCGGGAAGGTCGACACCACACTATTCACCAAGAAGCTTAATGGGGAGATCTTCATTTGTCAAGTATATGTTGATGATATCATCTTCGGGTCAACAAATGAAGAATATTGCAAGGAGTTTGGTGAATTGATGTCGAAGGAGTTCGAGATGTCAATGATTGGTGAGCTCACATTCTTCCTTGGTTTTCAAGTCAAGCAAATGAGAGAAGGGATCTTCATCTCTCAAGAAAAGTATACCAAGGATCTTCTCAAAAGATTCAAGATGGAAGAATGCAAGCCAATCAAGACCCAATGCCATCAAATGGACATCTCGACCTAGATGAGGGAGGTAAATCGGTTGATCAAACTCTCTACCGTTCTATGATTGGTAGCTTGTTGTACCTTACCGCATCTAGGCCCGATATCATGTTTAGTGTGTGCATGTGTGCTCGCTTTCAAGCGTGCCCTAAAGAACCTCACTTGAGTGCCGTAAAAAGAATCCTAAGATATCTTAAGCACACCCCAAGTATTGGTTTATGGTATCCCAAAGGAGCTAGATTCCAACTAGTTGGCTATTCCGACTCGGATTATGCCGGTTGCAAAATTGATAGAAAAAGCACATCCGGAGGGTGCCATTTACTTGGGAGATCTTTAGTATCTTGGTCATCTAAAAAGCAAAATAGTGTGGCTTTGTCCACCGCCGAGGCGGAATACATTGCCGCGGGGGCTTGTTGTGCACAAATCTTATATATGAAACAAACCCTCCTAGACTATGGAGTTGTTCTTGAAAAGGTGCCACTTTTATGTGACAATGAAAGTGCCGTTAAAATTGCTAACAATCCGGTACAACACTCTCGCACCAAGCACATTGATATCCGACATCACTTTCTAAGAGATCACGTTGCTAAAATGACATATCACTAGAAGGTGTACGAAGTGAAAATCAATTAGCGGATATCTTCACTAAACCTTTGGACGAGGCTACCTTTTGTAGGCTAAGAAGTGAACTTAATGTGCTTGATTCTAGTAACTTTAAAAAATGAGCGCGTGTTGTCCCTTGCATTGCATTGTATCATATGTCATGTTTACTTTATCGCAATGCATTTAGGGCTTGGCTAACACGGTTACGATAACCCTCCTTTGGAGGAGTGAAAAAGCCTAACCGTGGATCAAACTTGACAAGCAACCTAGCTTTACCTTTATTGTATTGCATTGCATATGCATGGTTGTTTGTTTGTCGTTCCTTTTCGGTTTAGCTTTGAGCAACCGCTGTGTTCGTCCATGAATAGAGAGAGCATTTGACGCTCCTTAAGGTCCGAAAACTCTATTGCATGGCCATACGTTGCTCCTCGGGTGTTTATTGCCTATTTTCGTAAAAACAATACTAGCCTAAGGCAAATTAATTTGAAAAATTTGAGGGTTTGAGTGAGGTCACTCATATCGGGTTCCAATTGGTGTTTATTTGTGTCTCTTTGAATTGGAACTTGATTGGGAGAAGTCGCGTCGAAGTTCGGAACGAAGAAAGGCGAAAAACCGCGACAGGACGCTGCACCGGACGCAGTGCTGCTTCACCACCGCGTCCGGTCCCAGTGTCCACCTGCGCGTCCGGTTTTCCAGAAGAACAAGTCCAGATCTAGGCACCGGACGCCGCACCGGACGCGCCTCTGACCACCACCGCGTCCGGTCCCGGCTACCACCACCGCGTCCGGTGCACCGCTATGAAATCCCGAGCACTCTGGCATCGGACTCTGACCGCGTCCGGTCTGTCCACACCGGACGCGTCCGGTGACTCCAGGAGCTTACTGGAGTGTCACCGGACGCTGCACCACTGCGTCCGGTGATTTTCACCACCGCGTCCGGTGCTTCTATACCGAGCGGATCTCGCCTCTTATAACCGTACCGTCTTGTTTTCTTTTTCTTCATCCTCTCGACGAATCCGCCGCCGCCGCCTTTGCCTCGCCGATTCCGCCGCTCGCCGTGACTTCCCCCGCCGCCGGAGCCGCCCCACGCCTGCCCTTCTTCCTCCTGGCAGCTCCCGCGCCACCAGCCGAGCCGTGCCCTGCCCGCTCTTCCTCCTCGCGCTGCACCCGCACCAGCCCGCGCCCGCGCCACCTTCACCGTGCGCCGCCGCTCATCCTCACCGCCGGCAACTCCAGCTCGAACTCCAGCCGCAGCTCCTCCCCTCGTGTGCACCAGGCTCCTCAAATCTCCCCTCCTTCGGCCGAGCTGTTGATTCTAGGGTTTACCCCTAAACCCTAACCTAGGGTTTGGTGACCCTATCTTGAGGTATTGGCAAGGTTTTCGTTTCCGATTTCGTTTCGACTCAATTCCTTTCATTCAACTGTTAGGGTTGTCGATTGACCTTATCAATTCCTTGATTATCTCGTTGGTCGTTTCAGTGCTCGATCGCCGAATCTCGGGAATTCTCGCGACCTAGATCACCTCGTCCCTTCACCGTCGTCTCGTCGATCCGAGGTAGCTTAGCGTCGATTCCTTTCGTATCTTACGTGCTTGCTATCTAGGGTTTCGCATCTTTAGATATATATATATGCTTATTGTATATCTCCCTATTCCATACGTGCAGCGAGTCAGTCGGTGTGCCAGGTCTGATCTGTTTGCTAAATCCGAGGCCAAGCCTGCGGATACGGATTGAGGCCAAGCCTCTCGAGTGTCAGTTCATCATCTCACAGAGGCTTTCAGGCAGTCAGACAGCATGGTGCGTTGCAAGAACGCCGGTGGTGGTCCAGGTGACGGGGACAACAGTCCTCACCGTCGTGATGAGATTGCGCGTGGTAAGCGCGTCAAGATGATGGCAGTCAAGAAGAAGAGGAAGACTCTTTCAGATGCAGAGGTCGCTCAGGCTGTGGCAGACGCCGCAGAGCAGGCAGAGAGAGGTGGCAGACGCAGTGGATTACATATAGGCGAGCGTCGCTTTCATCTTGAAGGTCGACAGCTCGGTACTGAGGCCACTGAGGGCACTGAGACTACAGCACCGACAGAGCAGATGTCAGTCGATCCTCCCTCAGAGCAGACACAGACTACAGAGACTGCACCCACTACTGAGGCTACCCAGACTGCTGAGGCTCCACAGGCCACTGAGGATACAGAGGAGCAGGCAGCTCAGTCTCCACCTCGTCGCCGCTCCACACGTGCTCGTTCACAGGTGACACCCAGGGCAGAGGGCCCGCGTCGTGGAGCACGACCTCCTCCCAGGGTCAGAGGGTCACCTCCAGTCGTGCACTTGGACCTGAGGGGTGCTTCTTCACGTCAGGTGAAGAACTTGAGGTTTGTGGAGGTCAGCCGATGGTTTCCACCTGTCAGAGATCCCAGAGCGTCAGAGGGTTTCTATACACCACTCCAGGAGGATTTCTACAGGGCCCTAGTCGACAGTGGCATAGCTTTCAGACCTCAGAGGGTATGTCGACTAGAGGCATTGGTTGATATTGTGGGAGAGCAGCTCCGTCCTTACCTGTCCTATATGCCTGGATTGTCAGATCTACTTGGACGGATAGGTGCTTACTGCGGCACATGGGTCAGGGAGTTCTATGCTTCTTTGTGGATTGATCCTGCCCATGAGTTCATTCACTTCGCATTCAGAGGCCGCGACCACAGACTCTACAGCTCCAGAGCCCGTGAGCTCCTCAGACTACCTGCTTCTGTCACGAGGATCCACCAGCTGTGCTATGGCCAGACTACACCTCCCAGACGCCCTCACGGCGGTTCAGTGCCACCCACCGACCTGGTCCGACCCTGCTTTTCGCGAGCCTTTTGGCGAAGGGTCACCTCGTACACCTGCCAGCCTGACACCTCTAGCCCGAGTTCTGGATGCTATACTCAGACGCACTCTACTGCCCAGACTTGGTTACAGAGAGGGACTGACGAGGATGCAGCTTTGGGTTGTATACCACCTCCTTACACAGCGACAGTTTGATATTTGGGATCTCATCCTGAGTGAGATGGAGGATACCATTGCTGAGGGCTTCAAGGGTAACCGTCAGCTTCCTTATGCCCACTGGATTTGCTACATTATCAGATCTGCTATCCACATGCCACCAGAGATCAGGGCAGAGATTGCCAACACTACTACTGCATTCCCTGACTATGACATCAGACAGCTATGGGCTTCAGTTACCAGAGAGCAGGCTCCAGCACCAGGACAGCGTGAGCGCCCTGAGGTTCCTGAGACAGCAGCTGAGCAGGACGCTAGAGTTGACGAGCTTGCCGAGGCAGAGCTCGCAGACCTTGACACTCAGCCTGCTGAGATACCTGAGGATGTCACTTCAGACAGCACAGATGAGGATTACCAGCCCATCCCCAGGTACCGGTCTCCTCGGTCCCACGACCACGAGGCCGGTGGATCTGGCTCAGCCTCCCGCTCAGACCCAGCCATGGTGGCTATACTTGAGAGGTTGACCCAGGCTCAGGAGCAGCAGCAGCAGCAGATACAGCGCCAGGCTCAGGATACAGCTGCCGCACTAGCACAGATACAGGCTCGCCAGGACGAGTTCCAGAGACAGCAGCTAGCGATTCAGAGGCAGCAGGTTGAGATGCAGCGACAGAGTCAGCAGCAGTACATGAACCTTCTGCGGCATCTCATCACAGTTGGGGTTCCTCCGCCTGCATCCATCATGGCTCCGGCTTTGCATTCCAGCGGTCCTTCTAGTCAGACACAGCCGAGCATACAGTTTACATCTCCACAGCAGCAGGTTCCCCAGTCGTTTCAGTCCCCGAGCTTCACACCTATACATACGGGGTTCACACCGTCAGACCAGACTCGCCCGCATATCCTGACAGGCACACCTATCGGTGACTTCAGTGCCACTTACAGCGAGTTGACTGGTCAGCCGACACCCTCACATACTACTACGTTTCACACTTCGTCAGGGTTGTCAGCTTCCGAGGCAGTTGCTCCACCAGTGACAGGGACCGGGACTACAGAGACCATCCCTTCTTCAGTTGCCTCGACAGATCCCCCAGCTACTGGCGCACTTCAGGCTCAGGTCACTCAGACAGATCCACTTGTTGCTACACAGTCAGTGCCTGTTCCTGCTCAGACCCAGACCGCTACGCAGCCACGAGCTTCTTCAGAGGGTCAGCCAGATAGCTCGGACTCCGAGGATTCGCTTCACTTCGTGATTACACCGCGCACCTCGGCACCCGACACGACTCCGTCTGTCCCCCCGTCAGATTAGATTAGTTTTTGGCGCTTGATGCCAAAGGGGGAGAGAGAGTAGTTTCAGGGGGAGTTTGTTAGTGGGTTTTCGTTTTTTCGTGTGCTTCATTCATGCATATCATGTTTATTTTCAGCATTGCATTCGTGTGACATTGTCGTCGAGTCGTAAAACTTTGAGTCTTAATGTCTTATTCGTCACTTGTTTAATATATGTCACCGTTTTAGCTATAGCTCTAAGGTTGTGCTTCCGTGCCTTACTCCGATTACTTATGAGCTATATCTTTTTGTGTACTAACGTTTTTTGTCTTATCTTATGAAGTACACTCTTTTGGCTTGGAGCACATAAGCAATTACTAACTCTTTATGCTTATTGTCTTTTGCTTATGTGAACCAAGCATGCTCGAAAACCTTCACTCTAATCCATTGAAACTTAGTGTTGTCATCAATCACCAAAAAGGGGGAGATTGAAAGCATCTAGGCCCCAAGGTTTGGTTTCGGTAATTAATGACAACACTTTATTACCATGACTAACGTGTGTTTTGCAGAAACTTTGGTAAGTTAGGTCATGGAGGTGATAACTGCTTTGAGCACTGTTGGCTTCGTGTCCCTTGATGGAAATCGTTTCGGTTTTCAAAAGAGTGACGTCAAGATTAAGGACGGTTAGTTCCGGATGACGAAGTGTTGAGACACATTCGGAATAGTCGTTAGGATCTTCGTTTTTCTCTTTTGGCCGTACTATAAAGGGGGGCATGAATGGGTAGCTTGACCTAGGCGAGTCCTATGTTTAGGTGTGGTGCACACTTGTTAAACTTGGCGCTAGGCAACCCTAGATTAGCTCAAGGTTCAGTTAGAAGCAACTTGGTTGAAGTTGCGACGCGTTTCGACGAGTTTCGGGCTGTTTTCCAGTCACCGGACGCGGTCTTCGGGAACACCGGACGCGTCCGGTGTGTACTTAACCGCGCTAGGTTTCGGGCCTGATCACCGGACGCGGTCCTCGCGAGGACCGGACGCAGTGGTCAGCGACCGACACGTGTCATCGAGAGAGAACGCCCGTCGGACGCGATGCTGGACTTGACCGGCGAGTCCGGTGCGAGTCCAGTAAGGTCCAGAGAGGACCGGACGCGTCCGGTCTTCAGGCATCGGACGCGGCCCCGCGTCCGGTGTGACTCCAGTAAGCTCCCTTGCACGTCGGACGCGTCCGGTGCTACCTGACCGGTGCGTCCGGTGGTTCGATTTCAAAAACGGGTTTTGACCGTTACGGGGGACCGGCGCGTCCGGTGCGTAGCACCGGCGCGTCCGGTGACCCCGTGTCAGAAATAACGGTTCGTTTTCTTTGAGGGGTGTATAAATACAACCCCTCCACCTCTTTTAGAGGTCTCTTGCTCATTCAAACATCTGAGAAAACCCTTTAGAGTGCAAGGGAGTGCAAGAGCTCTAGTGAGGATAGAGATTCAAGAATCAAAGTTCGTGATTCCTCACTAGTGATTCGAGAGTAGCAAGTGTGCATCCACCTCCTCATTTAGGCTCGTTGTGGTCAAGTGAGAGTTCTAGCTTGTTACTCTTGGTGATCGCCATCACCTAGACGGCTTGGTGGTGATTGGGAGTTTGGTGATCATCCGGCGGAGCTTGTGGATGACCCAACTCAAGTTGTGAGCGGTTTTGGGTGATTCGCCGCGACGGAGTGTCGAAGAATCAACCCGTAGAGAGCACTTGATCCTTGCGCGGATCAAGGGGGAGCGACACCCTTGCGCGGGTGCTCCAACGAGGACTAGTGGGGAGTGGCGACTCTCCGATACCTCGGAAAAACATCACCGTGTTCCTTGCCCCTTTACTTTCAAGCAATTACTTTCTCGTATTTACTTTCATTGCTTGTTTTACATTCCTAGAATTGCCATGCTAGACTAGGATTGGAAACTAGGGTGCAAAACTTTTTAACGGTAGACTCTCTAGGAACACAAGTAGGCACTAAGGGTGAATTCCGGCTTATAGGATTTAATTCTTGCAATTAATTTTTAGAAAAGCCCAATTCACCCCCCTCTTGGGCATCTTGATCCTTTCAGAAAGTATACCGGGGTCAAGTGTAGTGTGGTAGGTGGCCCCCGAATCAGCGATCCACTCAGGTCCGACCGGAGGTGTCAGGCCCAAGGTGCTGAACGAGCGAGCCAGGGCCGCCTGGTCCCAGCTAGCGACCCCCGGTGGAGTCCCGGAGGATGGAACCCACGGCGTAGTAGGGAAGGCGCCGGGTGAAGGACCAGCAGGAGGAGCTCCGGTGAGCATGGCGGCTCCGGGGGCGTGGTAGGGCCACATGGAGATGCGACCGGACCACGGGTTCTGGAACGAAGGCCATGGTGCCCCCCGTGTGTCCCCGCCGGTGCCGGAGCCTAAGGTGGACCGCCCCGGCCACCCCCGCGGCCCCCTCCACGGCGACGACGAGAGCCACGACCCCCCCACCTCCGCTCGGCCCGGAGGGAGGAGGGCCAAGGAGAGACGACGGTGGCGGAGCAGACGACCGCGGTGGAGTAGGAGGACGCGGCGAGGTGGCAGCCAGGGCCGTCGAGGAGGACGAGGTGGTGGTAGAGCCCGGCTGGAGGCCCTGCGTGAGCTCCTCCATGACGAGATCGTCACGGACCTCCAGGAAGGTGGGGAAGGGCCTCTGGCGGGTGATCCACGTCCTGAGGTGAGCGTAGCGGTCGCTGAGCCCCCGGAGGACGTTGAGGACTAAGATGCGATCCTCGACGGGCCACCCGAGATCCCCCAGGGAGTCAGCCATGCCCTTCATCCGACGGCAGAACTCACCGACGGAGAGGTCACCCTGGACGAAGGTGCGGAAGCTCGCGTCGAGGCGCAGAGCCCGGGCCTCAGCGTTGCCCAGGAACTGGCCCTCGAGGGCAAGCCATGCCCGGCGCGCATCCGGAGAGGTGCGGACGAGGTCGTGGAGGTCCAGAAAGATCGTCCCCAAGATCCAGGAGAGAACGATGCTGTCGAGACGGATCCACGACGGCGTCTGGACGGCGACCGAGGCGTCGACGAGGACGTGGTCGTCGAGGGCGTAGCGGCGAAGAGTGAGGACCAGATCCCGCCAGCGGGCGTACGAGGGCGACTCCGGCTCGAGGACGACCGGAACGAGCAGGCGAATGTTCTGGACCCCCCCCCGCCTGGTAGTGCAGCTGAGCCACGAGCGGGTCGGCCGGGTCGTGCCAGAGGACGGCAGTGTGCGACACGCGGCGTCCCGGCGAGGCAGAGGAGGTGGCTCCGGCGTCCTGGCCCGCGGGGGAGGTGAGGAGGTGCTCGGCCTCGGCGATCTGACGAGCCAGGGCATCAGCCGCGTCCCGCTCACGTTCCCACACGAGAGCGGCCGCGCGCACGCGGGCCTGGCCCTCCGCGGCGGCGGTCCGGGCGGCGACGAGAGCAGCGGCGAGGTTGAGGTTTGTCCCGTCAGACCGGAGGTCACAGCCGCAGTCAAGAGACCCGCAGGCAGCGATTGGAGGAGGGGCTGCGGGTGGGGCTGCGGCTGGAGTAGAGGTTGGGGCTGCGGCTAGAGTAGAGGTTGCGGCTGCTGGAGGTCACCATCGGCGGCCCCGGTCTCCGTACCGGCCTCAGGACACCCCCTAGCGCCAGGGTCAGCAGCTGTGGTGAGGGCCTGGGCGGGGAAGGTGGCACCAGGTGCTGCGGCAGCGGCTGCAGGAAGATGGAGGGCGGGTGGGGACTGGGCGGAGCCAGCAGCAGCAGCAGAGAGGTGGGCGGCAGAGGGGAGGGCGTTGCCCAGGGCCGGCGCGCCCCCAGGCGGCTGGAGCAGGGGCTGGCCGCCCGCGCCAGAGAGGGGCGGCGGCCAGTCGACCCTGGGAGGCGCGCCTGGAGGGATGGGGCGGGAGGAGGCCATGGCAGCCCAAGAGGGAGAAGAGAGGAGGGGAAAGGCTTGGAAGTAGGTGGGGGAAGGGGGAGGTGGCTGGCGGCCAGCCATGGGGAAGGATGGCCGGCGGCCAGGAGAAGGTGCCAGGGGCGGCGGCGCCCAGGAGAAGAAGGGGCGGCAGACCTAGCTTTGATACCATGTTTGGGGAAAGAGATTCTATTACTTGGCTAACCCTAGAAGGGTAGCTATATAGTTTCCATACATGGGCCACATGGGCCTTAGCCTCATGGGCCTAACATATACTCCAACAGGTGGTCACAAGCTCTTTCCGGCGGCAGCCCCTCCGGTGCAGCTAACACATCCTCAAATGAATGGAGCAGTGTATCCAGTAGAGCGTGCTCCTTGTGAATGGCGTTGAGACGACGGGTGGACTGTACATCATGGCGAGTAGAACCAATGCCTCTCCAGAACACGCGATGTCCATTGCGAGTGAACGCCATGCATAAGTCGTCAAAATCCCACAATATTGGCCCCAAGGTGCGGAGAAATGTGATGCCTAGGACCATGTCCCACCTGTCGAGCGGTACAGAATAACAGTCCACTGCAAACACCTCATCGGCAATGCGTACCCCGACGTCCCGTGCAAGACCACGGCAGGCGACACGGTCACCGTTGGCCACTATGACACCGGCGCCCGAGCACGGTGTGAACTGTAGTCCAACGCGGCGCGCCACCTCCCCGCTGACAAAGTTATGAGTGGAACCGGAGTCCAGCAGGGCGATGAACTGGTCATTGTCGATGGTGACATAGACCTGCATGGTGTCCTCTGTGCGTATGCCGGTTATGGCCCCTAGAGAGATCACAGGGGGGTCCTGGGCCAATGGCGCTGGTGCCTCTGGTTCATCATCAGCAGACTCCGCTAGTTCTTCGACTATGTAGTCTAAGGCTTCAAGATAAAAAAGGTGAGCGCACTTATAGTCTTGTATATATGGCTCGCACAATTGTAGCACAGTCCTTGCTTGCGCCGCTCAGCCATCTCCGCCACTGTTGCGCCGATCCGAGCAGATGAAAGGAGGCCAGCCACACTTTGTCATCCTCCCGGGTGCGCTGGGCGTTGAAGAACCGTTCACAGCGGTTGAGCCACCCGAGGGGATCCTCCTTGCCGTCATAGGTAGGGAAGGGCAACTTGTGGTACCGCGGCACGGCCGCTGCCTGAGGCTCCGGTGGCACATGGACGCAGGGTGGCGGCATGACATCAACATGGCCGCTGTTCATGATGGACGACAGCAATGGCAGCGGCGATGGCGAGTGTGGAAAGTGGATCTGCGTAATAGGTACTGGAGCCGACGGAGGCACTGCCGGCGTGACATTGAAGGTCACCGGCAACGTTGTCGCTGTTGACTGGGTGGTGACGACCTCGGACACGACCGGAGCCTGGAGCTGAGGGATGGCACAGAACCCTGGCAAGCCAAGGGATGGCTGCGGTGGTGTCGAGCCGGACGACCCGCCCTCGATCGCAGCGACACGCAAGGCCAGGTCACCCATCTGGCGCTGCATGCCTAGGATGGCTGTGGTGAGCGCGTCCAGCGCGTTGGTGGAGACCGTGGTGACCACCGGCAATGGAGGCGAGACGGGAATTAGGGCGGCGGAGGTGATGGGTGGATCAGATGGTGATGCCGCGACGGAGGAGGTGACAGCATCGGAGGAGCCAGGGCCTGACATTGATACCAGGTTGTTGCAGCTCAGGGATCTCAGGGAGTATGAATGGGAGATGGGAGGTCGGGGTTTGAAGGCGCGGCAGCGAGGTGGAGGTGCCGTGCTCGGCGCCTGGACGAGTAGCAGATGAGAACGACAACAAGATGACGAGAACAATAAGCCCAGGGGCCCAAGGGGGAGATAACTCCAATCCCAGGCTCACTTCTTAACTGAATAGAGTTCGACACTTATACTTGTGATCCTAACAAACCAGCTAATTAAATATAAATCACAATCTTAACAAAACCAAATAGATAATGCTCCTAGATACTAGGATCCTGCCAACCGACAGTTGGGCGTGGCCGGCGTGGCTGGCGTGGTGACTGCGCCCTCCTGGCACATTCAGCCACTTGACCTGCCCCGACGCCTGTAGACCTTGCCCACCATAACAGACATAGTCCTACATTTTTGTATTCTCTTAATGAAATGATACTCAGCTCTCCTACGTCGTTGAAGGAAAAAAAACAATGGCTATGTAACTATGGGTACATATAAAATGGTCAAAACTGGGTAACAATTACTGATTTTCTGACCTAGTGTTCAGCAGTTAGCAAGTGGAATAAAGGCAGGCTGCAAAAAGGGCAAGCATAAGATATTATGCTTCATTATGACTGATATATTTCTACGCATATTTGCTCATTCATACTCCTTCAATATTTACAGGGCTCCTTTCCCATCTTGGCTTGTTTTTCAATATCTATTAAGCAGGTATGAAAATCAAGGATGATGTAGTTAATAAGGTTTTTATCTTATTTCATCCTTACTAATGGTACCACTAGTACCAACGATCCAACCAATAAGGGTAGGCATTTCTTGTTTTCTTTTCAAGAACTTAATTTGTGTGAAAAAGTGCAACATGGTCCTATATTCTATAAAACAGAGGAAGTAGTACTTAGTAGTCCAGTTCAGTCCACATAGCATATAAAAGACTATACAAACAAACGAATTGAAAAAATAGCTCTCACGAACCATACAGAGCTCACATTACGTCACAAAAAGAAATAATGGGTGGGATCCATAAATAATAACGAGGATGTTAGAAACCCATCAAGGCGATGCATTAGGCAATGCATACAGTTGTGATGCTAAAAAAGAGTAACATGACTTATCAGAAATAATTACCCATCACACCATCCACAATGCCAAGCTTCACAAGTTCATCTGTGGAAAACAATATGAACCACAATAAGTACAGAAAAGAGACAAGTTTCTATGAATTTTCACCTTTATATGCATAGGAAAAGATCTGTCAGGATCCTAACTTCTGGAAGATCCAAGATACAATCAATATTGCAAGACAATCATAGTCATTTATTTCATTCCGATGACCAATCTGGTTACAATTGGTATTGACATATTTTAGCATTATAAGTTACAGTTACACAGAATCTTACCATGCTAAAAGTGACAACTAAGGGCTGAAAAGGAATTCATAGGTGTAACATCATACAAGCAAATAGTAACAATACTATGACGTAACTGTAAGAAGGTCACACTGCAACAACTAACCCACAGAGGATGAGTGCAAAAAATAACAATCCAGGAAAGTAGAACAGTAATTTTTCTAACTAAAATATTTATTTATCGTACTTTGTACCTCTTAACACCATGTGTCTCAACTCTCAAACAAACCATAACAAACATGGTCACTAGTCTTTGTAAATACACTCTCCTTTGTGAGGCCAAGGCAACAAGACAAGACACCTAGTTGAATTTCACATAGCATTGACTAATGCATGTGAGTGTCATGCAACACAAGCTCACCGGTCAAATTTATGTAACTGCAGGGACCTTCTAAGGATGGCTGCGCGCCATACCAAATATGGTTATGACCATCAAAGAAAGACCCTATATGTGTTGGTGAACATAATGTTGAGCTTAGAATCTCAAATTCCAGCTTCTACCACTTCTCTACCAACATGCATGAGAAAGTGATGAAAATGAATTATAATATAGGCCAACTTTCTGTATTGAGGAATTTATTCATTGGAGTATAATTATGAAGTAATTGTTGAAAATTGGTTTACTATTTCCCTGGATCATAGTGGCATGAAACAATTTGCAATGCTAAGGCACTTTTATGGAAGACGTAGTGGAAAACGACTATAAACAAGTGAGGAATCCATCAACCAAGGAAACATGCATGTGAATAGATACAAATGAGGGAAGTTTTAACTGCTCACAAGGGCAACATAGCGATACGCAATGTGTACATTTGCACAGTACTAGGACGTCAACAAGTAATGAAAAGTATTTTTACAGCATTACTAGCTAATTGTAAGCACTTAATCAAGATATGTAGCTAAAAAAATAAATCTTAGAAGAAAATGCCAATTTAATTGTCTTCTAAATGAATGGATGGATTAGTTGGCACCTCCAAATAGGAAACATCAGTTCATTTTGATGTGCACATGCTTAAATATATACGCGAACTATCTAGTGACCGCCTGTCAACTTTGGCACATCTAGAATTGTGTAGCAGGCATTCTTAGCTAAAAATTTGTTGGTGTTAGAAGAAATAGTTTGAATGGGATAGAATTCAGCAATGCATACCATGGATGAGCCGGAGTCCTGAATTTATTCTCTTCCCACACTCCTTAAATATCCCTTTCGGGCGACCTACCATAACGACCATGAGATCTACGAGCACAAACACCGCCGTCCGTGGGAGCCACTCCCCATGCATCAGCGGTGGTGCCAAAAGCAGCTTATCCCCATAATCCAACACATTATTCAATGAGTCATAGCCACACAATGCTCGCAGCTGAGCCTTGAGCTGCCTTTGCTTGTGCGACAATGCCGACCTCTCCCGCTCCTTCAACCCGGACTGTCCTAGCGTCCTCTCCACTGTGCTGAGATCATTAGCAAGCTCCTTAATTTGCCGTTCTCTTTGCATCTCGCTCTTCACAGCTGTATCCAACCTCTCTATGCGCTGTGAGGCAGCCTTGTAATCGCAGATCCTAAGCAGGTAGAAAGTCTGCAGCAGCTGCGTGTAGAAGAAGAGTCCAACCCAGTGCTCCATCTGCACCGAAATGAACAGGTAGGAACACGCATCAGGCCACATCTTTGCTGTTATATGCATTAAAAGGAACCTTAATCTGCAGCTACCTGCTCGGCTGCGAGTGCGTCCCAGAGCAGCGAGGTGCGAGTGACGGCGTTCTCAACAGCGACACTGTCCTCCCAGCAGAGGAGGTGAACGTGGAGCTCGGAGGCGGCGAAGAAGAGCTCGAGCTGGGGGCTCCCGAGCTCGGCGGCGGCGGATGCCCCCACGGACAGGATGGAGAGCGCTGACGCGGCGTCCCCGTCAATGGTGAGCGCGGACGCGAGCTGCGCCTGGAAGTTGCAGGTCCATAGCAGCGCCGGCTCGCGCTGGAGGAGCCCCGAGGCGGACGCGGAATCCAGGAGGCCTAGGCCGCGGCGGAGCACGTGCTTCTGCGACGCGATCGCCCCCAGGACAGCGTAGGCGCCCGCGAGATGGGAGTGGGCCAACAGCTTGAGCCGCGGCGGCGCGGAGGGAAGCGGGGAGAGGATGAGCAGCGCGCGCTCGAGGTGCGCCTTGGCGGCGGCGGGGGCGCCGGCGCGCGGGGCACGGGAGGAGCCGCGGGGCGCGAGGAGGAGCGAGGCGAGGCGGAGCCGCGCGCGGGCTTCGGTGAGTGGGAGGAGAGCGGCGGCGTGGGGCGGACGCAGCGCGGACTCGAGGCAAGCGGCCGCGGCGGCGAAGTCGTACCGGCGCTCAGCCTCGTCGGCCAACGCGAGGAGCCCGTCCGCGGACACGGCGGCGACGGACATGGCGCCGAGGAGCGGGGGAGGGAGGGGCGGCGGCCGGCTAGAGCGTAGCGGCCGGCATGGTCTATCGCGGAGTGGGGGATTTGGGGGTTGGAGGCGGGAGCTTGCAGCGGAAGGAGGAAGGAAGTGGGGAAACAAGCGGGCGCGGGCGGCTGCCGGTGCCGGGTTCAACGGGGTCGCGTGTTTGGTCGCCGGTCGCCGAATGGGGAAAACAGGGCATGGATGCGGATTCTCGGTTAAGGGGTGACTAAGGCCCTGTTCGGAGAGTTAAAAAAAAAAGCCCTGTTTGGCCGACGAATGTTAAAAGTTTAACTCTCGTCATATCAATATTGCGATAAATATATGGAGTATTAAATGTAGACTAATTATATGCATGTCGGCATAGATTAGGAGTAATTTACGAGACGAATCTATTAAGCCTAATTAGTCTAAAATTAAAAACTTTTTATCAAATAAGACAAAAGTGCTACAGCGTTCGTTAAACTTTAACACCCCTAACCAAACAAGCCCTAAACTTCAGTGGCTGTCGCATCCGAGGTTTGCACGTATGTACGAAGTATTAAATATACACTAATTATGAAGGCAGCATATTAGATGAAAATCACATCTTTCGTGAAAACTCATGCAAACTACGGTCAAAAAGTCATCTAAATTCACAAAAAAAATCACATAGATAGATAATATGATGATACACAACCTTGTAAAATACCTTGTCTAAAAAAATTATTATTTTTATATCTCACAAACGAAGTCAAGTTGAAATTTGTTATTTTTATATCTCACAAACAAAGTCAAGTTTGGACAAGATATTTTACAAGATTGTGTATCATCATATCATCTACATATGTGATTTTTTTGGTGAATTTAAACGACTTTTTTATCGTGGTTTACACGGGTTTTCACGAAGGGTGTGATTTCCACCTAATACGTTGCCAATTATGAAACTAATGTAAATACATTGATTGGGACTGTTTTGTGAGATGAATTTTTTAAACCTAATTAGTTTATGATTTGACAATATGGTGCTACAGTAAACATGTGCTAATGACGGATTAATTAGGTTTAATAAATTTATCTCGCATATTACTAATGGATTCTGTAATTTGTTTTGTTATTAGTATCTGAACACCCTACGTGACATCCCCATATAACACCTCCTAAATTTGGATCCACACATCCCTTAGGCCTTGTTTAGATGCATCCTAAAAGTTGAAATTTTTTCACTCTCTATCACATCAATCTTTGGACCTATGCATGAAGTAGTAAATATAGGTAAAAAAAATAACTAATTACACAGTTTAGTTGAAAATCACGAGATGAATCTTTTGAGCCTAATTGGTCCATGATTGGACAATATTTATCAAATAAGACGAAAGTGGTACTATTCATCAGTTTGAAATTTTTTTCAATCTAAACGAGGCCTTATATTCTTTCGCTACAGTCAACTATTCGGGGGGCTGTTCGTCGAGATGGAATGTCTCGAACAAGTCCACACAAGCCCTTGCCGGGTTGCTCATACCATTTCAAATTCTATGAGACTTTAATCGACGAGGGAAAAACATAAGCATGCGATCCATGGGAATGTCTCTGTAGTCTGCTATCGCGTTAATGGTTTAGTGTAACCCATGATAACTATGGGAACCAGTTCCTCTGACTTACTAACAACTACGTCCTGGAACGTACTTAGCCCGATACCATTTGTTCCTGATCAAGCGTTAGGAAGCAAATAGGCAAAGAACAAGCACATGCAGGTTCCATAAACCTGTTTGTGGCCCATTCATGTAGCACGAGCGACCAGGAAAAAGGCGCGTGCCTAGAAAAATGGCAAGCAGACGGCCGCGCTGTCGGAAAAAGGACGCGCAGTTGTGAGAGGGCTGCACAGACGGACCTGCCAAGGAGTGATCGCCGCTGGATTACTCTATCGACGAAGAAGACGATTCCCTGGGTTATTCAAGCACTGGAGGGTCGAGTTGCTCAGCTCCAGTAATCTGTCCCATAGAGATAGAAGAAGAGGCCAAAGTAAAAGAAGCTAACCAAGTGAATCATGATCCTAACAAGTGAGTAACACAACCCCTCTGTTTTCTATTACTTATTATTTGATGTCAAATGAATTTTGTTATTTGAATCCCATGTACAACTACTCTCAGATCTGGAATTAGTAATAGAATTTTCTCTGAAATTGCTACTCTCAGATCTGAATTTTCCTTGTACAGCTACTCTCAGATCTGTTACGTCAAATGAATTTTCTCTGAATCATGATCCTAACAAGTGAACCATGTTTTTTTCTAGAAAAATACTGCCTGGTTTGGTACCTTACATTGGCATGGAATTTGGAAATTCAAATAAGACTTGAGCATTTTGGCTTAGCTACGGTGGACAGCAAGGCTTTGATGTTAGGAAAGGTATAAAAAAAGACTATCCGATTGCAAGATTACATCATGCAAATTTGTTTGTGCAAAGGAGAGTCATCGATTGCTAGATAAAAGAGATCATCTAACAAGATTCCTTCGAGTCACTGTTCGTCTAAACAGCCGTTTAGTCTGTTTAAACATCGTTTAAACGGTAAACAGAAGTCAGCCGTGTTGTTTAGGTCCTAAACGGTGAATTAAATGGTTGGGTCGTTTAAACCGTTCAATCCCGTCTAAACGGTCTAAACAAAATCAGATTAAACATGATTAAATGAGCTGAACAACCATTTAATCCATAATTAAGTGAATTAAAGGACTACGTCTATCACAATTAACATTGTAATTATATGAAATGTTGTGGGATTTAGATTTCTTCCAACAAGATTATTTGGTAGAATATTTGATTTTCACATGTTTAAATATGTATGGGTTCTAGCAAATTTTATTTTTGCCTATATAAATATGTATATTTTATTGTTATTGTACAAAACCGTTTAGGTCATTTTAAACGGTCTAAACGGTAGACGAAGGGTGACCAACTGTTTACCATTTAGCGTTTAGGAAACATTGCCTCGAGCTAAAATTAGAACTGACTGCCAAGTCCATATAAATCTGAAAATAGATCGAGAAAATGAAAATCTAAAAATGTTTGAGCTGGTTTTGGAACACAATCATGCACTATACCTGCCAGAAACCTTACACTTAATGGCATCACAAAGAAAAATTTTAAAGTTACAAGCTTTTGAAATGAAAACAGTGGATAATGCGGGAATTGGATCAAAAGCTGCACATGAGTTGGCTAGTCGTCAAGTTGGTGGTCCACTGAATCTTAGCTACACCCTTTGTGATCGCAATAATTATTTGCGGACCAAGCACCAATGAGAGATAGCATGTGGCCAAGCAGATAGCATGCTCAAGTATTTTCATGACAAAATTGTCGAGAACCCATTGTTCTAATATGCACTGCAAATGGATTGTGAAGAATATATAATAAATATATTCTGGGCTGATGTTAAAATGATCATGGATTATGCACATTTTGATGATGTTGTTAGTTTTGATATTACTTTTGGAACAAACAAGGAGAGTAGGCCTTTTTAGTGTATTTGTTAGATTCAATCACTTTAGAGAAACTATTGTTTTTGGGGTTGCTCTCGTGTATGATGAAACATTTGAACCTTTCAAGTAGCTATTTGAGACCTTTCTAAAATCTCATAATGGACAGCAACCTAAAACATTATATACAAATCAAGATGCTGCAATGGAAAAGGCAGTTTCTCAAGTTTTTACAGAAATATGACATGGATTATGCATCTTTCACATCATGCAAAACGCAGTCAAACATCTACATGAAGAGAATAATGAAGAGGAGAACAAAGAGAATAGAAAGAAGAAAAAAGAGAAGAAAAGGAAGAAGAAAAAATAGGAGAATGAGGAAACAAGTGTTCTGTCAGATTTTAGTGCATGCATGTTTGATTATGAAGACATTGCAGAATTTGAACAAAAAATTAATCTTATGAGGTAAAAGGTGAGCAAGCAAACTTAGTTAGACGTTATTTACAAGTTGAAAGAAAAATGGGCTAAATGTTATATGAAGAGTGTTTTCACATTAGGAATGAGAAGTACACAACTGAGTAAGAGCCTGAACAATGACTTGAAAATCCATTTCAAATTAGATTTTGATATCATCCGGTTCTTTAAACATTTTGAAAGGGGTACAAGGAAAAAGGAATAATGAACTAAATTTAGAATTTGATTTAAGAAAAAATACTTAAAATATGTATGATGAGGCCGCCACCTATGTTGGTGCAAGCTAGCAACTGTACACACCTATTATATTTGAAGCTTTTCAAAGTGAATATGAAAGATCCTTGGCAGCTTGCACCAAAGCACTGGATGGTACTAATGAATATCTAGTAGAGGATTTTACATATGAGGAGGAATATAAAGTTGTCGGTGATCCTTTGAAGGAAACAGTTGTATGCAGCTGCAGGCAGTTTGATAGAATTAGGATATTGTGTAGCCATGCTCTTAAGGTTCTTGATTTGATGAATATCAAGTCACTACCACCATAATACGTGTTAAAGCATTAGACACAGGAAGCACGGACTATAACTGTACAAGACAACCAAGCGAGAAACATAATTGAAAATCCTAAGATGGATGCTATGCTTCGATTAAAATATATGTCCCATAAATTTCTCAATTTGGCACACCAAGTAGCTAACTCTCCTGAG
This sequence comes from Saccharum spontaneum, assembly GCA_022457205.1. Taxonomy (NCBI): domain Eukaryota; kingdom Viridiplantae; phylum Streptophyta; class Magnoliopsida; order Poales; family Poaceae; genus Saccharum; species Saccharum spontaneum. Next base: position 16,317,028 of record CM039602.1, on the reverse strand, counting down.
TGCACAATGTTAGTGGACAACACATTTAACATCCTTGGTAAGCAAATTACAGAAAAGGTCAATAAAAGTACAAGCATTTATCAGGTCAGTAAAAGTACAAGCACTATTCAGATTCAAGTAATACTTGACATCGTTGATTAATACTATCCTAAAGAAAAAGGATGTCCAAACAAAAAGTTCAAAATGAAAAAGAACTTGGCTCGATAAGAAGCACAAGGCTAGAAAAAGGAGAGAAAACAAAGCTACATCTCAGTTTGGTGAAGCAGGTAATAATGATGTTGTACATGGACAAGAGGCGGTTAGTGGTGGAGCACAAGTACAAAAGGGATTATGTCCATTGTTTTTTTAACCTTCTAATTCAAGTGGTGTACAATGTTGACGGTAGTTAACATTCATCATAAACCATCAACTTATCGTGCATAAATGACTAAAATGGATCACCAACATAGATTTAGGGGTTTAAACTGACAAATTCCATGAATTTTGGTGAATCCGTGTTTCTAGCAAGATTTAATCAAAAAACTGCTAAGGGGGACCAATTCGTCAAAAGAAATTATGGAATTCCACCACAGGAACTGCGTGAAAAGGTTCTAGAAGACTCTAGGAGACTCTATACCGAGGCGGGGCATGACCCACTAACATGTGGGCCCAGGCAGCCCCACCTAGAGGTTGCCCGGCCTATGGAACCCCTATGTTAGCCTCTAGTTGTTATGTTGGTTCTCCACCACCTCCTAGGATGTATCTCAGCTGTTATTTCAAGTCGGTTTGATCCAAGAGCTAAGGATTGATGCTCAGGGCTATATATACTAGCTTGTACCCCCCAAGATCATAAGCCAAGTCAGATCCTGAGAGCTGAGAAGCTAAAAATCCTAATTACATATGTCCACCAAGATCTAGGGCTAGCAATCAAGAGAAGATCAGTCCTCCATAGGATTTAGTCTTATATTAGAGATAGAGAGATAGAGTTAGAAGGAAGAGTTTGGAGGAGCCCCAGCCTATTGGTGCTCTCTCTACGGTTTGTGCCCTAGCGGAATCAAGTTCTGCTTCTAAGATTTCTCTAGTAATCGACTTCTAATTCAAGTAACATCTTATTCATATTGTTCTTCAGGTTTGTGACTCTCTTTTGAGTACTTTGGTCCTTGTAGCTCCTAGATTAAAGTAGTATTTGTAGTGCAAGCATGGTGCTTAGACTCGGTTACTCTTAAATGTACCCTATTTTCTGGATCGGTGGTAGCTCGCGAGTGTGACTTTTATAGCCTCGTTGAATCCTCTGTAGTCCACCTCCTGTTAGTAGGCCTAGCAAGAACGTGTTACTATATGAAATATACTTTGCTTGTGTTTTCTTTAGTAATATCCCTAGAATTAAACAATAGAAGATAAAGCTTACCAAAGTTAGAACTAGAAGTCCTCAGCAGCCTCCTTTATACTCATATTCTCTGACATTGGTTATGAAGTTGGGTTAAGACTTAGTTATTCTCACATCTGTTCCTTTAGGTTCGATATTAAAACTGGATTATTCTCGGTGGAGTGCTACAATGGTATAATATCTGTGAGCTTATAGATAATTATATGTGCATTAATTTATACCAACAAGCATTTCTAGCGCCGTTGCTAGGAATGATTGCTGAGTTAACTTTGAGTCTAGCTTAAACTTGTGTTATCCTTTTATCTTTTTATCTTTTCCTTTTCTTTACCATGGATCTAGAATCCACCCCTATGTACCAATATGGTGCACCCACAGGCATAAGCCTGCAGCCAGTAGAATCTTCTAAACCTATCCTAACACCTGGCTATGAGCTATGCCCGCGGTTAATCAATATGGTTTAGGATCAACCCTTTTCAGGCGAAGGTGATGAAAACCCCTATTCCCACCTAAATGAGTTTGAGCAAACCTGTGCATGCCTATGCATTGAGGGCATGTCAAACAAGACCTTATGATAAAAGCTCTTTTTCTTCTCTTTGATAGGAAAAGCTAAACATTGGTATAAACTCACCATAGGGAGTAGACAAGGAGATTAGGAAGCCCTATGCTCTAGTTTTTGCTTGTAATTCTTTCCCATCTCTAGGGTAGTTAGACTTCATTTAGAGGTCCTATCTTTCAGACAAAAGAAGAAAGAATCTCTAGGCATGGCATGGAAACACTTTAATACTCTTCTTAATATTGGCCCTAACCTTGCTATTTCAGACCACATTCTTCTTCAACACCTTTATATGAGTCTTAATAGGAAAACCTTGAAGCTTCTTAGTACAGCCTCAGGTGGCTTATTCTTGCATGTCTCTGCCGATAAGGGGAGAAGCATTCTTATGAAAATTTTAGAGGACCCCTTTGAAGAAGTAGAAGAGAAGTCATTAGAGGAAGAATCCCAGATAGCTGAACCCGAATCTTTACCAGACCCATCACCAGCTTCAGCTGTCCTAGATCCCAAACCACTGGAAGAGGACAAAACTCGAATTTCAGATTTCATGTTGGAATTTGAGGATGAACTTTTTGCTAAATATGGAAATACCTTGAATTACCATACAATGAGAAAACCCCAGGAGCCTAGAAAATCATCATCTGTAGAACCTTTAGACCCTTCTGAGGAAGCTTTCCTTAAAAAGACTATGAGAGAGCTAGGTCCATTATAAGTAATGAATGGCTAGCAGAATCAGAACTTTCCTCTAATGTGATTCGCTTAGATTCACCTTCTATTTTCATTCGTTGCCAAATTAATAAAGCTCCTTTCAATGCTCTTTATAATCTAGTTGTGGGTGATAATATCATGTCGGCATCTTTTGCTCATGATTTATTGAAACACATGCCATTAACCCCAACAACGAAGTTATTGAAAGGTCTTTCAGGACACATTCTTCCAAGTTTAGGAATTCTTTATGTCCTCTCTATCTAGGTAAATGGAACCAAGGTTCATTTGAGCTTCTATATCTTTGATATTATAGAGTTCGACCTGTTGATAGGACAACCAATTCAAAGACTTATTTAATAAGGACAAACGGGGAAGTTGAACATGAGACTCGAGAAAAACTTTAAGCTTTCTATACCTATTACTCACTCTTTAAATTCTAAGACTGAGCCAATTCCTGAGGAAGACCCAATGGAAGAGGTTAAGGTTGTATCTCTTGATGTTTTTATTGAACCCAACCTTGAAGATGATGCCCAGTTCTTCATTGAAGAAGACAAGAATCCCACAGACCACGAACCTCTAGATGAATTGCTAGAACCATCTAAACCCTCCATTGAACTTAAACCCCCTGTCTTCGGGTCTTAGATATGCTTTTCTTAATAATGATCAGGATTCTCCTGTGATCATAAGTGATAAACTTTCTCAAGAAGAATCCCTTCGCTTGCTAACTGTCTTAGAAAAGCATCGTTCTGCTTTTGGCTACTCGTCCCAACTGATCTAGATTCTATACCTTCTAGGAAGCCCCAACGTATATTTAATAATGCGATGAGGGAGGTTGTGAAGAAAGAGGTCTTGAAACTTTTGCACGTCGGGATCATCTATCCTATGCCACATAGTGAGTGAGTAAGCCCTGTTCAAGTTGTGCCTAAAAAGAGAGGCATGATTGTAGTTAAAAATGAAAAGAATGAATTAATCCTCCAAAGAACAGTTATTGGATGGCGGGTGTGCATTGATTATCGAAAACTTAACAAGGCAATCATCCTGCAGTAGTCTTGTTTGATTCCGGATCGTCTCATTCCTTTGTAAGTCAAGCATTTGTTAAAAGGCATGAGCAAAAGATAGTTGAATTGGAATGTGCATATAAAATTAGTTCAGCTGGGGCTGATTTGTTGACTAATCAGATAGTTCAGGGAGTAACCCTAAACATATCAAACCGGCAATATAAGCTTAATCTGATAGTCATGCCAGGGTTAGTTTTGGATGTGATCATGGGTATGAACTGGATGAATCACATGGGAGTTGTAATTGATGTTGGAGGAAGGAGTATCTCTCTTAAGGAACCCAATGGGGAAGGCACCTTTCGGGTGGTCCTACCTAGGAGGGTAGACCTAGCTAGCACATCTTGTGCGGTCCAAACTACTCTGCTAGCCCAGATTCCAGTGGTCTGTGAGTTTCCAGATGTGTTTCCAGAGGAGTTACCTGGACTGCCGCCAGACCGAGATGTCGAGTTTGCCATTGAGTTAATTCCAGGAACAGCACCGATCTCGAGAAGGCCTTATTGGATGCCTCCCAATGAGTTGGCAGAATTGAAGAAACAACTTCAGGACTTGCTAAAGAAAGGGTTGATTCGTCCCAGCTCGTTCGAATGGGGATGCCCCGCTCTGTTTGTGAAAAAGAAGAAGGATAACTCCTTACGCATGTGCGTGGACTATCGGCCACTGAATGCAGTGACAATTAAAAACAAGTATCCTCTTCCTCGGATTGATATCTTGTTTGACCAATTGTCTAAAGCCAAAGTGTTCTCTAAGATAGATTTGAGATCAGGGTACCATCAGATAAAGATTAGGCCGCAAGATGTGCCTAAGACTGCATTCTCGACCAGGTATGGTTTGTACGAGTATCTTGTCATGTCTTTCGGACTGACAAATGCTCCTGCATACTTTATGTACCTGATGAATTCGGTTTTCATGCCCGAATTGGACAAGTTTGTGATAGTGTTCATTGATGACATACTAATATACTCAGAAAATGAAGAAGAACACGCAGAACACCTCAGGATAGTCTTGACTAGACTCAGAGAACATCGACTGTATGCTAAGTTCAGCAAGTGTGAGTTCTGGCTCAGGACAGTTCCTTTTCCCGGCCATGTGTTGTCTGAAAATGGCATTTCTGTAGACCCTAGTAAAGTACAAGAGGTTATGGACTGGAAGTCACCAACTTCAGTTCACGAAGTTCGCAGTTTCCTTGGTTTAGCCGGTTACTACCGTCGCTTCATACCAGATTTCTCGAAGATTGCCAAACCAATGACAAGCCTGTTACAGAAGGATCATAAGTTTGTATGGACAGAGGAGTGCGAAGCAGCTTTTTGTACTTTACGGAAGTTGTTGACCACCGCTCCTGTTCTGGCCCAACCAGACATAGAAAAGCCGTTTGATGTTTTCTGTGACGCATCCAAGAATGGGTTAGGATGTGTGCTGATGCAAAATGGAAGAGTCATTGCTTACGCATCACGACAGTTGAGGAAGCATGAAGTTAACTATCCTACACATGATTTAGAGCTTGCAGCAGTGGTGCATGCTCTAAAAATTTGGAGGCACTACCTGTTGGGTAATGTGTGTAATATCTTCACAGATCATAAGAGTCTCAAATACATCTTTACCCAATCTGAGTTGAACATGCGACAGAGGAGATGGTTAGAGTTGATAAAGGACTACAATCTGAACGTGCACTATCACCCTGGAAAGGCTAATGTAGTAGCAGATGCACTGAGCAGAAAATCTCATGCCATTGATGTGCAACCGTTGTTTGAAGAAGGGTTCAATTTGTTACATCCAGCTGTGTTGCATAATATTCAGATCAGTTGCACTCTAGAAAGCCAGATCATTGATGGTCAGAAAACAGATAAGGGAATCTTTCATATCAAAGAAAAGATAAAGAGAGAACCCACCAAACACTTTCGCTTGGATGAACAAGGAGTGTTATGGTTCAAGGATCGCCTGGTAGTACCTAAGGATAGAGAGCTTAAAAACAAGTTGATGGATGAGGCCCATCGTTCTAAGCTATCTATTCACCCCAGAAGTAGCAAGATGTACCAAGATTTACGACCCCGTTATTGGTGGACTAAGATGAAAAAGGAGATTGCAGCATACGTTGCTCGATGCGACATGTGTTGTAGAGTTAAAGCTCTTCACATGAGACCTGCAGGACTTCTACAACCTTTGTCGGTACCCGATTGGAAGTGGGATGATATAAGTATGGACTTTATCACTGGTCTCCCCACCACACAGAAGGGCCATGATTCCATTTGGGTAATAGTCGATCGCCTTACCAAGTCGGCTCACTTTCTGCCAGTCAAAACAAGTTTCCGACCACCTCAATATGCAGAAAAGTATATTGCTGAGATTGTCCGATTGCATGGAATACCAAAAACAATAGTGTCTGATCGTGGTTCACAGTTTACCTCTCACTTTTGGGAACATCTTCATCAAGGTTTGGGCACTAGTTTGATTCGTAGCACGGCTTACCACCCACAGACTGATGAGCAGACAGAAAGAGTTAATGCAGTACTGGAAGATATGCTTAGAGCTTGTGTGTTATCATCCAGAGGTTCATGGGAATCCTGGTTACCGTTGGCAGAATTTGCTTATAACAACAGTTACCAAGAGAGTATCAAGATGGCACCATTTGAAGCTTTGTATGGCCGGAAGTGCAGAACACCGTTAAATTGGGTAGAGCCCGGAGAAAGAAGGTTTTACGGAATTGATTTTGTAGATGAGGCAGAGAAGAAGGTCCGTGTTATTCAACAAAACATGCAAGCAGCGCAGTCTCGTCAGAAGAGTTATGCGGATAAGAGAAGAAGACCATTGGATTTCCAAGTAGGTGACTATGTCTATTTAAAGGTTACCCCAATGAAGAAGAAACGGTTTGGAATCAAGAAGAAACTATCTGCTAGATATATAGGGCCATACCAGATCTTGGAGAAAAAGGGCCCCGTGGCATATAAGTTACAGTTACCAGAAGAGATGAGTTCGATCTTTCCCGTCTTCCACGTATCCCAATTGAAGAAGTGTCTACGTGTTCCAGAGGAGAGAATACAACCTCAGGGTATTCGGATCAAGGCAGATTTGGAATATCGCGAGCAACCAGTCCGAGTCCTAGATACCAAGGACCGAGTCACTCGGAACAAAGTGGTCACAACCTACAAGGTTCAGTGGAGTCATCATGACGAGAGCGATGCTTCTTGGGAAACGGGAGAATATCTTCAAACTGCTTATAAAGATTTTTACGATAAATGGTTCGTAACTTAAAATCTCGGGACGAGATTCTTATAAGGGGGGAGGGCTGTAACACCCCTGGGTGTTAAGCATGCATTATCATTTCAAAGCATAAGCATTCAACATCATTGCATGTTTAACATTGTTTGAATTGTAGCCCTTTTCAAATTTAACTTGAAAGACAAATAAAATGGGAACCCTAAGTTTAAAATAAATGTTAAAAAGTTGGTGTACTTTTTAGAAGTAGCAATTTTAAATAATCTAGAATAAATCAACTTGATTATTGGAGCAAAAATTTGGATTCAAATTCTCCTCAATTCTGTTTTAAAATTATTCTAAATAAATGAGTTTTGATTTTTAAATTAGCTTTAAATCTCAAATTTAAAATCTATGGGGAATTTTGAAAAATGTTCTATATGAAAGTTGTAGAGAATAAAATTTTGAACAAATTTTGTTTTGGGTCAAATTTCTGAAAACCTCGTTTTCATCCCCAAATTTGAATTTCAAACAAAGATTTAAATTCTAGAAAATATTTTGAAAAAGAAAAATCGGATTTTCGTTGTTGGGCTCCGGCTTCACTTTCGGCCCAGCCCCGCTGGTGGCCCGGCCCGCGCCGGCGTCGTCCCCCTCCTGCTCCCCCCCGCGCGCGCGCGTCCGCGCGCGACGCCGTGGCGCCGCGGCAGAGCCCGGCCGCCGCGTGGCCGGCCGTCGTCGACACCGCGCGGCACGCGCCCCTGTGGCCCCCGCAGCATCGTGCTCGCTTACCCCCCCCTCCGCGCGCGCGTCCGCCTCGGCCATTCCCTCCCTTCTCGCTCGCCCGCTCGCAGCAGCCGCAGCAGCGCTCCGCCGCGCCATCACCGGCTCCCGGAGCTCCGCCACCGCCGTTCGCGCTCGTGGCCGCTCCTCCATCCGATTCCTCGCGGCCTCAGCTCCGCCCCGCTCCCCTCCACCGCGTGCGCACCTCCACTCCGCCGTTCGAGCTCAGGTGAGGGCCAATTGGCCGCCCTTCTCCTCCACTGCCGCCATGGCCGCAGCTGGCCGGCGTGCATGGCCGGAGCTCCCTGGCACTCTTTTCTTCCCCCGGTCTCAAGCAATCGCCTTCCCTTCGCCTTGCGGTGCTCGCGCTCATCTTCTCGGCCGCTTCCGTGGCCTGCATTGGCCGGCCGACGAGCTCCAGCGCCGCCGTGCCGCCATCTTCGCCGGCGAGCCCCCTCCGGAGCTCCCGCGTCGCTCGGAGTTGGTGCGCTGGGTGCGCCTCGACACGGGGAACACGTTGGTGTCCTCCCCGTCGCCGGAGACCTCACCGGCGGCGAGTTCGCCACCGGTCAGCGCCTCCCCCGCGCTGCTCTGGCTGGCCGGTGGGCCCGTTGACCCGCGGGTCCCGCATGTCAGCGCGTGTGGGTTCACTGCACCGGGTGTAGCTAGCGTTTTCACCGGCGATTTTCAAAAGAATTAAAGAAAATGATTTCTTAGAAATTATGAAATAGCTTTGAAAAATTGTATCTCGAGATTTATAGCTCCAAAAATCATGAAACAAATTTTGAAATGTTCCTTGTGAATAGATCTACAGTTTAAAAATATCCCATGTTATTTTTGTGACACTTTACTGTACATTTTTATTTAATTGTTATATATGCTGTTATCTTAGAAAAATTGCAGTAAATGAAATAATATAGTGAAAAAGGTGATTCTTGTTGCATTAATCTTTCTTAGTGATGTACTTTCTAGGAAAAATGCTAGTGAAGCATGTTCTGTGGGAAATTTTTGAAGTGTAGTTCAAATGCCTTTATTTGATAATAATTGTTATTTTTAGTAGAAAGCAAAATTTGTATATAACATACTTATGATAATTTTTGTAGTATGTTAGTTTACTGTTGGTAACCTAGGAAAAATGTGAAATCTGTTGTTTGATACTTTTCCTAGTATAAAACAATTTCATGCTCACATTTAGGCTATAATTTGTTTATTTTGTACAGGTAGTTTTACAGTTCCATTTACCATGAAAATTTAGTGGTAGCTTAGTTAGGGTAAGAATACTGTACTGTAATTTTTGTAGATTTTTATCTACACCAGAGATAGGTGTTGCAGTACAACCCTAGTTAAATAAGGAATAAATGATTATTCTTTATGAGAATTTAAGAAGAATAAAATATGTTAGGTGTATCTTTGAAGCATCACTAGGTCTTGCTGATGTTGTGAGTGAGTTAGGGTGGTAAGGTTTGGTTATTTAGGGTCACTTGCTTGTGTCAGGTGTATGATAATTAGTGTAATCAAATTGGGTAAACCTTAGGGTACATGTTCTTGGATGACGTGGACTACCTTGTAGAAGATGAAGTTTTGTACTAACTGCTCATTCCATGTGCTCGTCTGCATCTCATGTCACTTCATCATTCCATCATAATCCGATGCATCATTCGCATGTACTTATGCACTTGCATCATACAGGATCGCAGGAGGAGTCGCAGGCAGCAGTACCGAAGGAGCAAGCTTGGACGGACCAGCAAGAGCCCCAGGCACAGGAGGTGCCCGAGGAGGAAGAGCCAGGCGAGGAACTGCCAGAGTGCGTCGACCACCATCCTAGCTCGTTCGAAAGAGGCAAGCCCCGGAGCGTTATAAGTCTCCTATTTTACAAAAGTTATTCTCTATTAACTGGTTTATAATTATATATTGTTGCATTAGGTCATAGGAGTTGAGTGGAACCGTTGTTGCATTACTATCCTTGTCCACCAGAATAATGTTACCTTATTAGGTCAGGATCGAGTAAATTGCTTAGCCATGCTTAGATCGGTAGAAGTCGGGTGATTTCCTGTCACCTGCGAGTTATAGGTGATTACCTGTCTATGGTTAGCAGTATTGGTGAATCTTGTTAAGTAACCGAGTGTTGGTGAATAAACGGAGACCGGGCGGAGTCTTATAGGGTTTTGGACTATAGTGATTCCGTCTGTGTCGATTAAGGACCGATCGTTGCTCGTCCCTCTTGTCATGTTGAACGCATGCCTCACATTTAGCTGGCCGAATAAAGTACCTTTCGACCGCGAAGCTAGTGACACTTTTCGAGCCGGGATAAACCCGGGTTGGCAGACCGGTGTTGAAGGGGGTGTACGGGGACGCGAAGAGTAAGCCCAAGGTGCGTCCTGGCAGTCGGGCGGTCCCTGGGTAGTGCGATCCATGATTGTTATCCCGCGGCTTCTTGGAAAGTGTCATTGGTGATCTACGCGACCCTGACGGGGGAAGCATGGTTTGTGTGAGGAATAAATCTCCAGCTGGATAGGAATTCGATTCGAATCACCGTCGCTCCCGGTTAGTGAGCACTTGACTCGAGCTACGGCATCGTAGTGTTAACGATGGAACACGGATGGTTATGTGGTTAATGTTGGAAATGCTAAACCTGAGATGGTAACCTTTGATGCTAATGGTTAATCAAGTGATTGTTTTAGTAATAGGTGCTTACCTAGCATGAATAGGTTATCATAAAAATGATGCTAAAAGTACTTATCTTTAGCTATTCCTAATAACTTATGCCTTTCGCAAATGAGTCAAGCCAGTACACTATATAAAGCCTTGCATGCTCCTTGGTGTCATGTTATTTCTGGTTTATGACGGGTAAGTCTAGCTGAGTACATTCTCGTACTCAGGGCGTTGTTCCCATTGTTGTTGCACATGGTCAGATGTACTACGGGTACTGCTCCAACTGTCTGTATCCGGCGATGGGTGACAACTAGGACCTTGGGCAAAGGTCGATCTGTTTGTCGTATCTACTGCTTTTGTGGACCATGACTATCTACTGGCACTGTAATTGAACTAAGGGTGTGTGCGTAAAACTATTTGCTTCCGCTACTTTATGTTGAACTAAGTTGTAATAACTTTTATTTCTGAACTCCGATGTATCCTACCTTATGGTCAACTTTATGTATCGTGTGAACTGTGGCTGCTAAATCAGTACGATCTTGGTTGTATGTTGGTTGGTTTGAAATCCTTCGTGATTTCACGGAATCTCGAGTTATACTGGCTTAAGTTTGTTAAATTAACCGCCTTGATGGGAGATTTTCTTACTTAATCTCGTATAATTACGCTGATCCGTTACACATAGGTACGTTGACTGGTTAACATCAAGCCTAATATTCATCACAATAATTCTCTTGCCAATCCTGTTTATTTGTCATCCTGATGTGTGGGGAGATAGCAAGAGTGAGCACATATCATACTCAACAAATATAACATGGGGTATAGTGAGGCTCAACAAATGCATGACATGGTTCAACTGCATGTAGCTTTTAATTATCATAATTTTATCATATGAGTAGCATCAATTTTGCAATATTTCCCACAATAAACAGATGATCAATGTAAAAATGAATAGCGAATAGAAAAACATATATTAAATCAATAAATGTTCATCTATTTTGTGAAGGTCCAAGGCCGCTCGTATCTGTGAGCACGACTAGTATACCAGTTTATTAAACTCTGCGCAGAGGTATACACTTTCACTATGAGTCATGACTTCCAAATGCATGGGTTTGTGACTCCCCAAAACACCAGAAATTAGATAAGTCATTCAAAAGTTCATCGAACAAGTTAGGGCTGTTAGGTTTCTGTAACCTGCAAATGTAGAGCCTGTAACAGAACCGCCCAATTATACGAAATTAAGTGAGAAAATCATCCAGCAATCGAATGATTTAGCAAACTTAAGTCCGTATAACCCGGTAGTCCGTGAAATCATGACGGATTTCAAACCATTTCACATACCAGCCAAGATCGTAATAAGTTTAGCGGTCACCATCACAAGTTACATACAAGTTCGCATCACAAAATACATCGGAGTTTAAACATAGTTATTACAAACCAGGTTCAAATAAAAGTAGCAGAAGCATTAGTTCAAACCACACACGCACACAATGTTTGAAATAAAGTGCCAGCTTATGATCATTTCCAGCAAAAGCATCAGACAAGACGTAGTGAATGACCACTGCCCATGGTCCTAAGCTTCACCCATCACAGGATAGAGGCAGTTGATACAGTAGCCGTAATACATCTGCCCATCTGCAACAAGTGGGAACAAAGCCCTGAGTACTAGAAGGTACTCAGCTAGACTTACCCGACAGAACCGAAAATAAAATGACACCAAGGATCATGACAGACTTTATGGTGGGATAGCTGACTCATTTGTGAAAAAAATCATATTTAATCTTAACAAATCTTTTCCAAAAACCTGCATTAAGTTAATCTTTATTAACCTATCAACTATGTTTGCACCTGTACTAGAGTAACATGTAATTAAGCAAGTAAGGATCACCAATGATCATTAACAACATTTATCATGTCATATTCCACATAACTATGCAAGTGTTTCATCACCATTACTACGATGAAGTAGCTCAAGTCAAGTGTTCACTATCTAGTGAACGATGGTGATTCGAATCGATTATTAACCAGCTGGTATTTTATTCTTCACACAAACCTCACTCACCCGCTAAAGTGAGGTGTTGGTCACCGAGTCAACAATTCAGGTAAAGTCGCGAGTTTGCCAGGAACCACATGTACCCGGGGGCCGCCCGACTGCTCTTTGGCCTTATCATCGCGCCCTCGTATCCTGCCACTACTGCTCCGGTACAGTGTGTTGCGGGCAATCCACTCGGCCCGAATAATCTCCCAGCTTCGCGGTCGAAAGGTACATTTTTCGGCTAGCTAAATGTGAGGCATGGGTTCAACATGACTCGAGGCCCAACAACAGTCGGTCCTTAATCGACTCAGACGAAAACACTACAGTCTGAAACCCTGCAAGTCTCCGTCTGGTCTCAATTTTAATTCGACACTTAGTGATTCCCATATGACCTATTTTTCAAACAGATCCAGGTAACCACCTATAGCTCACAGGTGACAGGCAATCACCCGACTTCTACCGGTCTAAGCAAACTAAGCATTTCTTGACTGCGAATGCCAAGGTAACAAGGATATGGTAGAGCAAGGGTAAAACAAGGTATAATGCAGCAACGGTTGCAAACAACTCCTAAACGTAATGCATCAATTAAGTAAAATAGTTAATAAATATTTGCAAACCGGGAGAGAAATGCTCCGGGGCTTGCCTCTCTCGAAAGAGCTCGGACGGCGGTCTGGGCACTCTAGAAGATCCTCACCGACCTCCTCGTCAGCTTCGGGCACCTCCTGCTCTTGCACCTCGGACTACTCTTTCGGATCCTCAGGAACTGCTACCGAGGTCACTTCCTACAATCCTGTATGGTGCAGATGTATAAGTGCTCATGCCTAGATGCATTGTAGAGATGTCATGAGATGATGATGATGAATGAGACGTAGATGAACAGGTTTACTTTATTGGGATTAAGTGGAATCACAACTTCTACAAGGTAGTCTACATCATCCAAGAACATGTACTCGTAAACTACCACCAACACTCTCTACCATGCAAAGGCACCCTAGCACCTTAAGATGCTTCAAAGATACACCAAAGCAAAGTTTATCAACTAATCTTGCATAAAAATGTAAATTTAAACCCTAGTTAGCATATGCTTGAACAGTAACACTTATTTTGGTAACCCGGAAAAATCTAATAAAATTATAGTTGACTACTATCATGTACTTCAGCATGTCACAAAAGTTTCATTGCAATTTGAGTACTATGACTGACTACACAAAAATAACAATTTAGGGTCTAAAAATAAGCATAAAAATACTTTAAACTATGAAAAGTATCAAACAAGAGATTTATTATTTTTCCTAGATTCTACACAGTAAACAATCACTGTATACAAATTATCACTTGCATGTTTTATTCATATTTTTCGATTTAACAAAATAACAAATATTTAGCAATAAAAAACATTTGAACTACACAGAAGAATTTTTCTGCAAAACATGCATGATACATATTTTTCCTAGCAAGTACATTGCACAAAAAGATTAACAAACTTGAAACCATATTTTTCTGAGTTTTCTATAATTTATTACATATTTAACAAGAAAATAGCAATTTCCATGATTAAATAAAAACATTACAGAAAAGTATCATAATTTTGACATGCAATAATTTTAGACTATAGATCTGGCCCTAAATAGTCTATCAAATTTTACTTCACAATTTTTGGAGCCAAAATGGTTAAATAAACAATTTCTAAAGCATTTATATTTCCAAAAATAAAAGAAAAACGAAAATCACATTTTCCTTCACAAAAACGGGCCAGCCCAGCGGGGACAGGCCGGCCGGTCACGGCAGTCCGGGATGCGCGCGCGGGAAAGAAAACGGGCCGGCTCCGTTGGAGCAGGCCGGCCCAAGTCGCCCGACCTACCCACGGGCGAGCGGGGACGACGCGCGGTCGAGCCGGCGCCCAAAACCACGGCGGTGCGGTGGCCGCCGACGGCCAGCGGCCGCCTTCGGGCTCGAGCGAACGAGGCGAGGCGCGCAACACACTCGCGGGGACATGGTGAATACAACGCGCGGTTCGAGAGACATGGGGAGGGGCGGAGGCGTCGGTGACCGGAGCGCGAGCGTGGCGGGGGCGGAAAAATTGTGCCCTACCGGAGCGAGCAAGGGGATGACGGCGCTTGTTCGGAGGAGGGAAGAGGGCGGCGGTGCTCCATGCACAAGCAATCGAGCTGCGGTGGACTGGCGTCGCCGGAACACGGCGGCGGAGGCGGAGCTCGCTGCGGCGAGCAGTTCGCCCGCTCAGGTTTTTGGAGAGGGGGAGCGAAGGAGTGGCGAGAGTGAGAGCATGGGGGCGAAAAGGGTCGGCCGGGCCGCTTTGAACACGCACGAGCTGGTGGGATGGCAGGGCGAGGGCGATGCGCGGCGAGCTCGTCGTCGCATGGCTACCACGCGGCTTGCGCGCTCTGTCGCGGTCGGGGGCATGGCGCGCCTGCGCGGGAGCGGCGCGAGCGGGCCGGCCCAGTGGCAAAGCGGGGAGCGCGGGGGTGCGGGTGGTGTAGGCCGGGCCGATTCGGCCGCGGGCCGGGAAAGGAGGCCGAAGCCCGTAAGGAGGAAAAATGATTTTTCATTTATATTTTCAATTTCTATTAATTCAAATTCCTCTCAAATCAAAATTTTTGCATGTAGACAATATTTTCTCATGGTGATCCAAAAATAGAAGTTGTTCTAAATTTTTAGATCTACAATTTTGTAAAAGGGTCTCAATTCAAAATCTCATTAGTTTTTGAGATAAGAATTCAAAGTTGAATCTTTTACAATAAATAAATTTCTAGATTTATTTTTAAAAGCAGAATTTGGGAAGATTTTTTTAAAATAAACTTTGCTCCAAAATGGCTCCACTTATTAGTGCACTACTAGAATACAACAAGCATGATTCTTAATTATAAATAGCAGAGACCTATTATTTCTAATTACACAAAAGCTATTCTTATGGAAAAATGCCAACATTTCATGTGAGTGCTTAATGCATGATGATAATGATGCATGTGATCTGATGAGGCTAAATGCAAGCTAAACACCAGAGGTGTTATAGCCCTCCCCCCTTATAAAAATCTCGTCCTGAGATTTGGGTTACGAATCATTTGTTATAAAAATCTTCATAGGCTTTTTGTAGATATTCACCCGTTTCCCAAGATGCATCCCCCTCATCATGATGACTCCACTGTATCTTATATGTTTTCACCACACTGTTTCGAGTAGCCCTCTCTTTAGAGTCCAAAACTCGAACTGGCTGCTCACGATATACCAAATCTAACTTGAGCTTTATGTTTCGTGGTTCAATTCTTTCCTCTGGAACGTGCAAACACTTCTTGAGATGCGATACATGAAAAACTGGGAATATAGCACCCATTGTTTCAGGTAACTCCAACTTATAAGCTACTGGACCTTTTCTTTTCCAAGATCTTGTATGGTCCCACAAATCTGGTGGCAAGCTTTCTACGTACTCCAAACTATTTCTTCTTCATGGGTGTGACTTTCAGATAAACATAGTCACCAACTTCGAACACAAGCGGTCTTCTCCTCTTATCCGCATAGCTTTTCTGATGTGATTGAGCTACTTTCATATTTTGCTGAATGATATGAACTTTCTTCTCGGCTTCTTCTACAAAGTCAATACCATAATACCTTCTCTCTCCTGGCTCAATCTAGTTTAGAGGTGTTCTACACTTTCGGCCATACAGAGCTTCAAAAGGTGCCATTTTGATACTTTCTTGATAGCTATTATTATAAGCAAACTTTGCTAAAGGTAACCATGACTCCCATGAACCCCTAGAAGACAACACACAGGATCTTAACATATCCTCTAGAACAACATTAATTCTTTCGGTCTGACCATCTGTTTGAGGATGATTGGCGGTACTACGAATCAAACTAGTTCCCAAACCTTTGTGCAAGTGCTCTCAAAAGTGAGCAGTGAATTGTGGCCCTCTGTTAGACACTATAGTCTTTGGTATGCCATGTGATCTCACAATTTCAGCAATATACCTCTCGGCATATTGAGGTGGTCTATAATCGGTCTTGACAGGCAAAAAGTGAGCTGTCTTTGTAAGACGGTCCACGATTACCCAAATCGAATCATGTCCTTTTTGAGTAGTGGGCAAACCTATGATAAAATCCATACTTATATCATCCCACTTCCAACTAGGTATGGACAAAGGTTGCAATAATCCGGCAGGTTTCATATGAATAGCTTTCACTCTACAACATGTGTCACACCTGGCCACATAAGCTGCAATTTCCTTCTTCATCTTTGTCCACCAATAGTGAGGTCTTAGTTCTTGGTACATCTTACTACTGCCATGATGAATGGATAACTTAGAGAGGTGAGCTTCATCCATAAGTTTGTTCTTAAGCTCCCTATCCTTGGGAACAACAAGACGGTCGTCAAACCACAACACGTCCTGCTCGTCCACTCTAAAGTGCTTGGATGGTTCTTCTTTAATTTTCTCTTTGATGTGAAATATCCCTTTGTCTGTTTTCTAGCCTTCTATTATCTTATTCTCCAAGGAGCAACTAATTTGAATACTATGTAACACAACAGGGTGCATCAGATCAAAACCCTCTTCGAACAAAGGTTGCACATCTAGGCAATGTGACTTTCTACTCAAAGCATCTGCCACTACATTGGCCTTTCCAGGATGATACTGTACATTCAAGTTGTAATCTTTGATTAATTCTAACCATCTTCGCTGTCTCATGTTCTACTCTGGTTGGGTAAAAATGTACTTGAGACTCTTGTGATCGGTGAAAATATTGCACACATTACCAAATAAGTAATGCCTCCAGATCTTTAAGGCATGCACCACAGCGGCAAGCTCAAGATCATGTGTCGGATAGTTGATTTCATGTTTTCTCAACTGTCGAGAGGCATAAGTAATGACTCTTCCCTCTTGCATAAGAACACAGCCTAATCCTGTTTTCGATGCGTCATAGAACACATCAAAAGGTTTGTCAATGTCCGGTTGAGCAAGAACTGGAGCAGTGGTCAATAGTTTCCGCAAGGTATGGAAAGCTGTCTCACACTCCTCTGTCCACACAAAATTGTGGTCTTTCTGTAATAGACTCATCATCGGCTTGGCGATCTTCGAGAAGTCTGGTATAAAACGGCGATAGTAACCAGCTAATCCTAAGAAACTTCTAACTTCCGACACTGTGGTTGGTGTTTTCCAATCCATAACCTCTTGCACTTTGCTCGGATCTACCCAAACTCCATTTTCTGATAGAATATGACCAAGGAAAGGAACTTTCTTCAACCAAAATTCACACTTGCTAAACTTAGCATACAACTTATGATCTCTAAGTCTGGTCAAGACAATTCTCAGATGCTCTTCATGATCTTTCTCGTTCTCGGAGTATACTAGAATATCATCAATGAACACAACTACAAACTTATCCAACTCTAGCATGAAAACCGTATTCATCAGATACATAAAGTATGCAGGAGCATTTGTTAAGCCAAAGGACATAACAAGATACTCGTACAACCCGTATCTAGTGGAAAAGGCGGTTTTCGGTATATCTTATGGCCTAATCTTTATCTGATGGTAACCCGATCTTAAATCTATCTTGGAAAACACTCTAGCCTTGGCTAACTGATCAAACAAAACATCAATATGAGGCAAAGGATACTTATTCTTGATGGTTACAACATTAAGAGGTTGATAGTCCACACACATTCTCAAAGTACCCTCTTTCTTTTTCTTCACAAACAAGGCAGGACATCCCCATTCAGACTTACTTGGTCGGATAAACCCCTTCTTCAGTAATTCCTCTAGTTGCTTCTTTAGCTCAGCTAACTCATCCAGAGGCATCCGATAGGGTCTCCTTGAAATAGGAGCTGTCCCGGGGATCAACTCAATCCCAAACTCCACATCTCTATCTGTAGGAAGACCAGGTAACTCATCTGGAAACTCACACACTACCGGAATCTGGTGAATAGGAATGACTTCCATAGCACATGTTACACTCACAAGGTCTGTTCTCCTGGGCAATGGTACCTAAAAAGTTCCCTCTACCTAGGGATCCTTAAGGGTAAGCACTCGACTTCCTGTATCTATAACTGCTCCCCAGTCCTTCATCCAATTCATTCCTATTATGACATCTAGAACTAGTCCAGTCATAACTATCAGGTTTACCCAAAACTTTTGACTACCTAACTCAAGGGTTGCCCCTCTAACCATCTGATTGGTTAAAACATCAGCCCCTGCTGAACTTATACGATAACCATAACTCAATTCTGTGCATAGTTGTTCATGCTTCTGTGCAAATGCTTGACTCATAAAAGAATGCGAGGATCTAGAATCAAATAAAACAACTGCAGGGTGTTGGTTAACAGGAAACTTACCAGCGGTTATGGGCTCTCCCTCAGGAATCTCATCCACAGTGGTGTGGTGAACACGAGTAGTATAGGTCTGTTGCTTCTTTCTAGGCGGGTAAGGGCAGAACTTTGAAAAGTGGCCTGGCTGATCACAATTGTAGCAGGGTCCCTTCACTGTACCGGCTAACCCTATAGCTCCCTTAGAGTTGCCCTGTCTTGCAGTTGCGGCTGTTTTTGCTAGCGGCATGGCCATCTTGTACGGCTTCTGCGGTCCTTTGTAGTTCTGAGTTTTATATTGGGGCGGCCTAAACCTTGCACCCAGTGCGGAAGGACGATAGGCAGAACGATTTGCAGCGAGAACTCTGGGCTGTGATGGTCCTGACTCAAACACCCTCTTGCGAGTCTTGGATGCAGTGTACGCATTGTTGTTCTTCTCTTGTTTCAGACAATCACTGATAAAGTCATTGAATCTGGCGCGGGTATTGGTGCCCACATGCTTCATCATCTTCGGACTTAACCCTCTCTTGAAACTAGCAATTCTCTTAGCATCTGTGTCGACCATATCGGGAGCATAACGACACAAGTTGTTGAAGGCATGTAAATACTGCGTCACGGTTTTGGTGCGCTGACTTAAAGCCAAGAACTCTC
The DNA here is from genome assembly GCA_022457205.1 of Saccharum spontaneum. Classification (NCBI taxonomy): domain Eukaryota; kingdom Viridiplantae; phylum Streptophyta; class Magnoliopsida; order Poales; family Poaceae; genus Saccharum; species Saccharum spontaneum. The sequence continues at coordinate 16,297,729 of CM039602.1, read as the reverse complement.
CTAACTTCATCTCGACCAGCCCTGGTGGAATGTAAACCCCACGAAAGGCTTCAGTGAACTCTCTCCATGAGATATGGGCATTTGGGGGAAAGGTGGTGCGGTGATGCTTCCACCACATCCCTACGGGCCCTTGTATCTGATGTGCAGCATATTCTGTCTTCAGAACTTTGGTCAGCATCAACACACGAAACTTATCTTCCATGGTATTGATCCATTCCTCAACGTCGAGTGGCTCTGTTGCTTCCTTGAAAATGGGTGGCCTGGTGTCCATAAAATCCTTGAAGTTGCTGTACTGGTTCACCCCATTGCCACCACCTTAGTTATTACCCTTCTGAACATTGTTGGCAATGGTACGCAGAAAATCTTCCATGTTCTTCTGCGATTGTTCGGCATTGCGCTGGCTTCCTAGAAACTGCGCAAAGAATAATTCTGCAGTGAGCGTTGGAGGAGGCGACAATTGTGGTTCTGGTTGTGGCTCATTGTGGTTGACGTTGTTTGCACCACTCCCACTAGCCCCTGCACCGTTACCACCAGTTTCGGCAGCCTCATACATGGCGCAGCGAGTGTTTTCCATCTGCATATTTCAGCAACAAGTAGCAATTAAGCGAAGTTGTAGTAATTGTAATTGAATGAACAATTATGCCATATTGAATTCATTGGAGAGAACAAGTCATACAATAAAACAGAGGCACAATAATCGCATTCCAATTAAAACAACATCACTAATCAAATTACTTCGAATGCAAACATCGCGTCCAATACAACCACGTTGTCAGCATACATACACTGGACTTTTATGCGCTTAGGCATCGCATAAACAACCAAGTTCCAAAATACCGCCAAGACTAACGATCGAATAGGATACAACAAGATACACGAAACCAAAAGAAGGCCATCGCGACAGGGCCTAGCAGCTAATGCAAGGCAACTAGCCTACTCCTCGGGGCCATCATCGGGGTTGGAGACGTCACCATCGCTACCATCAGTAGCGACGTCGTCGTTGTCGAAAGGTGCTGCTACAGGCTCGTCCTCGTCCTCGTCGACATCCATATCGGTGGCGTCTGGAGGAGCATACGGGCCCACTCCGTTGTAGAGTGCATGAAACTCTTCATGCAAGTTGGCATTATACTCCTCTAGCTCCTCGACCCTCTGCCTCAGAAGGTCCCTCTCGTTCCAGGCTTCATTTCTTTCCTGAACCAGCTATCCCATCATGCGGTCTACATTACTGTTGGCCTGAGTCAACGTCTACACCCACTGCATAGCACTATCACCTCTCTCGAGAGCCCGGTCTCGCTGCAAGCTCATGTCAGCCAACTGCTCCTGCAAGCTAGCTATAGCACGTGCCTGCTTCTTCTTCTTCTGTTTTCTTGCTTCAAGACGGACATCACCACGCAGACCAGTCAAAGTCCAATAGGTACTCTCAAGACCCTGGTATGCTCTGATGGCTGCATACATTGCACTCATAGCGTGGTTGTCGCTAGCCCGTCCTTCACTTGGGCCTCTGACTAGGTGTTGACGGTCCTTAAGTACCAAATATAGTTATCAAATAAATAAAGAAAAGGATCCAAATGCAACCAACACCTAGACTTAGGGTTTTATCTGACAGAATTCCACGAGTTTTGGTGTTTGTCTGTTTCTGCAGGGGGTTATCAGAAAATACAGAGGAAAGGCCCACACGTCGGGTTTACATAGAGATAATAACGTGTTCACCGATTTTCTATCATCTAGAAGACTCCAGAAGCCACGAGATCGAACGGGAGGCCGAACAGGCCCGGAGGCAGGGCGCCCGCCCTGCTCCCTAGGGCGCCCGCCCTGGCCTGAGAGCCAATCAGGCTCCGTCTCGCGGATTATGCTCCACCGACCTAAGGGATCAAGGAAAACCGTGTGATTAATGTCGGTTTGATCCGACGGCCCACGTTCACTTGAGGGGGCTATATAAGCAGGACCCCTGGCCCCTGGAGGAGGCACTCCCTCATTCTCAATTCCTCAAACCCTAATCTCAGGAGGAGAGTCTCTGATCAAGCCCTAGAGCCACCACATCAACTAGATCTCTAGTATAGCATAGCTACATAGGATTAGAACTAGAAGGAGTCAATCTTCGATTGGTTTCCAGATCCGTCAAGAGGATTCTTGGTAATTCCTTTACTGTTCTTCATTGTTCATCTTTGTTCTTCAATATTATGAATACAACTTTGTTCTATTTCAATATATTGATTATGACTATGCTCTACTTGTTATTATTTGCGATTATATTGTTCTTAGTTTATCGTAGTTATACGCTTGGCTTAGTTAGATTGGAATTATATACATGTTTAGGATCGTATAGCGTTTATCCATCAGATCCATGGGTAAATGATAAATATTGTGTAGGCGTGGTGCTTAGACCATATTTATCTGCGATTGCACCTTATATGCCGGATCGTGGGGTGGTCCGCGATGGTGACAGCTTCGTTGGTTCTTATATAGTCCCCCTCCCGTGTGTAAGGCAGGCAGAGCAACATTATTACGGGGGAGTGATTGCTATGTTTCTCATCTTCCTTGATAATATCACTATGCATGGGCGTAGTCCTTTCTCGCAATGATTGCCAAGTGTACTTGCACTAACTATGATATGCTAGACTTTATAGTTAAGAATAACTTAGGAAATATCCTTGTAGTTCGTCCTAATACCATGCTAATGACTTGCTAGAATATCTGTTGAGGTGCTTATCATTATTATATGTGGCTAGCTGATCAGATTAATTATCTTTGTCACCATTCATACTTTATCTATATTTTATGTGACACTTACCCCTGTATGCAAGAGATAGATGAATGCTCTCACTTATACATGCAATGATTGATACTCATTCCTATATTCCATTCCATAATCAACATTGATGTTAGTAATCCCTTCCCAGTGGTAAAAATATAAATAACGATACCTGGAATACTTCCCGGTTAAAATGCTACATCGGTATTAATCTGTGCGCTTGCAGATCTTATTTATTATTTATTTAGAAGAGCAGTTGCATATTTCAATACGGCGTCTCTCATGTCATGCTGGAGATGACAACTTGGCTTAAGTGGCATGAGGGATAGGTTCGGCATTTTTGGCACCGTTATCAGAATTAGAAAACTAAGTCTACTTTTGGTAATGACGTTAAGAATGCCCAACAAGCATTTTTGGCGCCGTTGCCGGGGAAGGTTGATTTACTAACAAGGAATGAATACGGAATTTGAGTCATCATTCGCATCATTAAGTGATTGAGATCATCAATTCTCCCATACAGATTTACCCCTGTATTTTTCCATTCTTATTGTTTTGCAGGGTGATGTATGAATAGAGGACATCTTCCAGAAAATTTTGTTGACAACCCCAAAGCATTAATCAGAGGGGCAAGAGCCAAGCTCAAGAAGTCAACACTTCGATGCAACACTTCATCCAATCCAGAAGACCGCCGAAGTTTCATCCGAAATTTGTCAACAGAGTTCGCAGCCATGGCGAACAAGACGATCCGCGAGTTCTCAGCTCCCACTACGGACAACATCCGCACTGGACCTACCGCGGACATCGACAAGAACTTTGAGCTCAAGCCAGGGCTCATCAACATGGTACAAGCCAACCAGTTTTGTGGGAAGCCGCACGAAGATGCAAGTGCTCATCTCCAACACTTCCTAGAGATTTGCAGCACATTCACTTTATTAGATGTCCCCAGAGACGCCATACTGCTTCGCCTTTTCCCATTCTCATTATTGGGGAGAGTGAAGCAGTGGTTCTACGTGACGAAGGATAAGAACACTACGTGGGCACTCTGCTCTACGAACTTTCTAGCTAAGTTCTTTCTCATGGGCAAGACCAATGCTCTCCGTGGGAAGATTACAAGTTTTCAGTAACAACATGATGAATCTGTTCCAGAAGCATGGGAGCGCTTTCAAGATTACATCCTAGAATGTCCCCATCATGGAATGGAGAGCTGGCTACTTATGCAGACTTTCTATCATGGGCTCATCACTAGTGCTCGTGAGACCATGGATGCTGCAGCTGGAGGCGCATTTCTATCACTCACCATACCACAAGCTACAGCCCTTGTGGAGAAGATGGCGTCCAACCAAGGTTGGAACGAAGAGAGGATTCAAACACGCAAGAAGGGTGGAGGTATGCACCAGCTCAAGGAGGTAGACATGCTGTCTGCAAAGTTAGACCTACTCATGAAAAAGCTCGATGACAAAGCTGGAGACAAAAGAGAAGTCATGAACGTCTACGACTCTCACATGACTTGTGAGGAATGTGGAGATACTGGACACTCAGGCAATCACTGCCCTGAGATGCTTGAGGATGCAAGGTACATCAACAACAACAACAACTACAACCGTCCTCAACAAAATCAAGGTTGGAATCAACAGAGGCCTAACTACTCAGGTAACTACTCAGGTAATTATCAAGGTAATAACTCTTACAACAACAATAATAATTTTCCACCCCTGAGAGAGTTAGTGTCTAATCAAGGAAAGCTAATGGATAACTTGTCTAAGAAATTGGCATCCAATGATAAAATACTAGAAAACATAAATAATAGAATGGATAATTTCTCTACTGTCATAAAAAACCAAATTAGCTTTAATAAAATGATTGAATCTCAGTTAAATCAAATAGCTGCTGCTGTTCCTGCTACTAACCCTGGTATACCATCACAACCGGAAGGATTAGAATATGCAAATCTTGTAGACATGTTTGATGCAGGTAACTAGTGGAGTAATCCCGCTGTCGGAGTACATAATGACCTTCTGCCAGTCAAGAGAGGCGATCCAGGACGCCCCGTCATCCCGATCTCCATCGGCATGGTGGACTTCCCAGAAGCACTCTACGACTTTGGCTCCAGCGTCAACATTATGCCCAGGGTACTCTATGAAAAATTCTTTACATATCCTTTATCAGAAACAACTATGTGTTTGCAGCTTGCAGATCGGACACTAAGCTTTCCTAAAGGAATATTAAAGAACATGTGTGTCCGAGTTGGTACCTCGTATGCTCCAGCTGACTTCGTGGTGATAGAGACCGGGTCCGATGAGAGGTCACCAGTTATTCTGGGAAGGCCATTCCTGAACACCTCGGGAGCTGTCATCTACGCCAGCGCTGCGAAGATCAACTTCAACATCAAGGGGAGGAAGGAGACGTTTTCCTTCAAGAACAAGATTACACAAATCCCAGAGCAACCCTAACATGAACCAAGGAAGAGGACCAACAGGAGGAACAAGCAGAACAAGAACAACCAAGGATGGACCGAATCAGCTAAGATGGTCACTGCAGTTCAAGGAGGTCAAGATGGTCGACTCAAGTCACCCTTCCTGAACAAGAAGGACGACCCAGGTATGCCAAGCATTGAGTGCTCAATCAATGGATACTCCTTTCAGAAGGCGCTCTGCGACACTGGATCGGGCGTCAACATAATGGCCACAGTCACCTATCAGCTCTTGTACGGAACCATGCCCTTAAAACCAACATACACTCAGCTCCAGATGGCAGATCAGACATCTCGAAAGGTCGAAGGTATAGTAACCGATGTCCCTATTAAAATTAACGATCATTTTGTCCATACAGACTTTCAGGTAATTGACATGGGAGATGACGAGTACGATCCACCCATCATCCTAGGAAGACCGTTCCTAGGCACCGTCAAAGCAATCATCTACATTGGAACCGGAGAAGTCAATATGCATTTCCCCTCTGAGAAGGTACGCCGCTACTTTAATGACCCTAACTATATAGTTGAAGATTCTAAGCAGGTCAGGATAAGAAGAAGGCGACGTAACCGTAACCAAAGGAGGCAAACCATCAAGGACGTATGGGCAGACTATGAGGGAGAGGTCATAAGGCCCGAGGATACACAACAGGAGACCGAAGCACCAAGTCAGGTATGGAAGGCGAAGACAGTTACACAAGAAGAGGAGGCGCTGCCGGAACCACCGTCTACGCCACCCAAATCCCAGGACAACTAAGAAGAAAAGAAGTCCTGTTCGGAGGACTTAAAAACACCGAACGCCATGCCAAGAGGTAAACTTGGTAGTTATCATTTTCCCTTTAATTATTGCTCAGTTAATCATGTTCATTCTGTCTAAAAAAATGTTGAAAACAGTAAGCCCCATGTGAGTATGCGAGTGGCATAAAACCCATAAGTACATTCACTGTGGTGGCATAAAAAAATAGTAATATATTTTTTCTGTTCTATAAAAATGAAAATAAAAATAGAGAGTGACATTTATCAAGGAAGCTCAAACATGATAAAGGCTAGATATTTATGCTAACGCTTAATCAAGTTCCACGAAGCTTTGTTGTCTATTTGAGCTCCACAGAATTCAGGAAGACTAGCAGATGGAGGACATCCTAATCGTTGTCAGGGTGCTGCCGACATTCAAATACACCTCTACACCTGCTAGCTACATCAGAAGAAATTACGTCAAGATCCAGCTTGGGGGAGAGCACCCCCATTTATCCTGATAAGTATTTTTATCTACATTTATACCTATGCTTTATTAAAATAAAAAGATGCATAATCATGAAAACCCAAATAAATATTTTGTGTTTATATATATTTGCTTAGTTTAATAAATAAATAAAGTAGCTATGCTAAACTGAATCTTGAAAATAAAACTCTAGCATGGATATGATGAATAGTTGCTCTGCCTAATTTTCAAATTTGTTTTCTCTCTAGTTTAGACATAACTGTTATAATTTAAAACTGGCTCTAAACCTGAACTAGTGGGAAGAGAACTTGATCTGAAGTCTAAGTTGTTAGCGGATATGATATGGGAAGGTTGAGCTACTGTTTATCTGTTCCTAGAGATGCTAGAATTCTGGAGAATTTTATCTTTGAAAATCTTTAAAATGTTGCATGATGAGTTCCTGTATGATGAGAGTTTAAATTCCTACCACAGCCATATATACATGCTTGTTAGATTAAGAGCCGCACTTTTACTACTTACTGCTTATGGGCATTGAGTGTGGTCAAGCTGTGTAGACCCTTAGGAACTTGTCATGTGGTTAAAATCAAGATTCACTTGCACGTTCACTCATACATGCTGCTTCTACTCCGGAAGTACGCATCCACATATATCCACTCATTTCCATCTCTAGATTCACCCAAAATTATTCTACTCCTGACCCGGGAGAGAATAGCCAAAAACATTATCTCATTCCTGTTATTCCCTGTGAAGTTAATGCTCAAGTCATTTCTACTACCACTTGCTATATTTTCAAAAGAGGGAGATTGCTCTAAAAAATATAAAAACGAGGAAATAAAAAGGAGCAAGTGCTCGGAACCTCGAAGAAAGAAAAAGTGAGACGAGAGGTAAAAATGGACAAGTGTCCGACAGTAGAATTAGGGGTACAAGATACCCACCTGAGAGAAAAAAAGAGAAAAAATAGAGCATCTCATTCCCCTCAAAAAGTTTCAAAAAGCAAGAAAGGTATGTATTCCCTCAAAAAGAGCATTAGACTTTTGTTATCACCATCATCACCATACACCACTCATTCACCATACATGCACATCTTGATTTGACTTATTGACTTGTTTCTCTGGATCCATGGTTTGACTATGCAATAAATGTTCTATGAGTATGTATACTGTATCTCCCACCTATGAGCTCCAGATATCAAAGCCTTATTAGAGTAGGGTGAGAGAGAAGGCAATGTCACTACGCCTTATACCATAAATACCACATACTTTGAGAGAGAAGGCATATACCATTACTGCCTTGGTAAGGATCCAGAAATACCACAAAAGAGAGACCCGAGAAAGTCATACAAGGAATCTCTGAGTTTTATTTGAAAAATTTGCAAAAACTCCAGAGCTATAGCTGATCAAGAATAGGAGACATGGCGTTTGACTAGACCGTTCTATCTTTTAACCACTCAAGATGCAGGTGACGGTTGCAAGCCCCATGGTGAAAGGAAAAATGAGTAAGTTTTAAGTCTTGACAGTTTACTCTAACTCAGGGATGAGACCTTATTTGAAAGCATATGTACCGTCAACGTTCAAAGGCGTTGCAGCAACTTCTGCTCCATAATGAGTCTATCCTTGCTCAGGGACGAGCAAGAGGTAAGCTTGGGGGAGTTTGTTGACGGTCCTTAAGTACCAAATATAGTTATCAAATAAATAAAGAAAAGGATCCAAATGCAACCAACACCTAGACTTAGGGTTTTATCTGACAGAATTCCACGAGTTTTGGTGTTTGTCTGTTTCTGCAGGGGGTTATCAGAAAATACGGAGGAAAGGCCCACACGTCGGGTTTACATAGAGATAATAACGTGTTCACCGATTTTCTATCATCTAGAAGACTCCAGAAGCCACGAGATCCAACGGGAGGCCAAACGGGCCCGGAGGCAGGGCGCCCACCCTGCTCCCTAGGGCGCCCGCCCTGGCCTGAGAGCCAATCAGGCTCCGTCTTGCGGATTATGCTCCACCGACCTAAGGGATCAAGGAAAACCGTGCGATTAATGTCGGTTTGATCCGACGGCCCATGTTCACTTGAGGGGGCTATATAAGCAGGACCCCTGGCCCCTGGAGGAGGCACTCCCTCATTCTCAATTCCTCAAACCCTAATCTTAGGAGGAGAGTCTCTGATCAAGCCCTAGAGCCACCACATCAACTAGATCTCTAGTATAGCATAGCTACATAGGATTAGAACTAGAAGGAGTCAATCTTCGATTGGTTTTCGGATCTGTCAAGAGGATTCTTGGTAATTCCTTTACTGTTCATCGTTGTTCATCTTTGTTCTTCAATATTATGAATACAACTTTGTTCTATTTCAATATATTGATTATGACTATGCTCTACTTGTTATTATTTGCGATTATATTGTTCTTAGTTTATCGTAGTTATACGCTTGGCTTAGTTAGATTGGAATTATATACATGTTTAGGATCGTATAGCGTTTATCCATCGGATCCATGGGTAAATGATAAATATTGTGTAGGCGTGGTGCTTAGACCATATTTATCTGCGATTGCACCTTATATGCCGGATCGTGGGGTGGTTCGTGATGGTGACAGCTTCGTTGGTTCTTATATAGTCCCCCTCTCGTGTGTAAGGCAGGCAGAGCAACATTATTACGGGGGAGTGATTGCTATGTTTCTCATCTTCCTTGATAATATCACTATGCATGGGCGTAGTCCTTTCTCGCAATGATTGCCAAGTGTACTTGCACTAACTATGATATGCTAGACTTTATAGTTAAGAATAACTTAGGAAATATCCTTGTAGTTCGTCCTAATACCATGCTAATGACTTGCTAGAATATCTGTTGAGGTGCTTATCATTATTATATGTGGCTAGCTGATCAGATTAATTATCTTTGTCACCATTCATACTTTATCTATATTTTATGTGACACTTACCCCTGTATGCAAGAGATAGATGAATGCTCTCACTTATACATGCAATGATTGATACTCATTCCTATATTCCATTCCATAATCAACATTGATGTTAGTAATCCCTTCCCAGTGGTAAAAATATAAATAACGATACCTGGAATACTTCCCGGTTAAAATGCTACATCGGTATTAATCTGTGCGCTTGCAGATCTTATTTATTATTTATTTAGAAGAGCAGTTGCATATTTCAATACCACGTCTCTCATGTCATGCTGGGGATGACAACTTGGCTTAAGTGGCATGAGGGATAGGTTCAACATTTTTGGCACCGTTATCAGAATTAGAAAACTAAGTCTACTTTTGGTAATGACGTTAAGAATGCCCAACACTAGGGCACTTCCTTGCGGTTGCACCCAAATGGCATCGCGAGGATCATCTCTCGGAAAAGTACCGGCCAAGACTGCTGCCAACTCGTTGGGAAATCTGCTCATTATGTCACGGATGACATGAAAGGCTGCTCCCTCTGCACCCTCAACTGGAGTGCGTCCCTCAAACTCCAAGTGCCAACCATCCCACTCTGGCGCATCACCAAGAGCAGAGACGGTGATCTCCACTACTGCAAGTCCATCCTCAGCTAGATGGCTCTCACTCCAAGAGTACACTGGCTCCTGACCCTCCGAGTACCCCACATCATGGAGCACTCTCCAAAGCAAGGTTGGCATGCCAAACTCGCTCAGAAAAGTGTTCGTGCTGCGGCGCTCCCGCGGGGCCAACTGGTGTCGGGGTGCTCTTCCGCCAGTGGACTTACTGGCAGTCTGCTTCGTGCGGGCCATCTGTAGCAAAAGTTTTAATTATCCGGTGAGACCATAATTTAAGTTGATACAAGTTTTATCAAAAGGGGACAAGTACTTTATAAGGGGAGGAATGCATGATATGAATGAAATGCACAAGCAATATGATGTATGTACGCATCATACGTTCTCACAAACTTATGAAATAATAATATCTAACGATGAATTCGGTGGCATACATGCGATCTCTCATATACGTAACTAATACGTTCTACATGAGAAACGTTGTTATGTACCTGTAGAAAATTCATTTCAGCCCAATTCCCCATGATTGCATGAAAGCAGTAAATTTACCTACACGCTCTACACGAATCCCCAGATGCGTGTACGACGGTAGTAACTACCCAACACATCGTTCTATTGACGGCATCACCTCAGCGGACAGAACAACCACACATGCGACACCTTTATAAAAACATGCGTAGAACATGTAATTACTCCAGTATCATATAAACACTCTCCCTAGATCGGCAGTGTATCCAATCATGCTCTCACAGCTCACACTTACTGAGGCGTAGAGGCAACTGATCCATACATTACCACTCAATTAAGTGGTACTCATACAATAGCACGCCGTATGAGCAACGAAAAGAGAAATATGGTGCAAGAACCCCAAGTTAGTACTTAAATAAGCCACCTAGAGTCCTTAACTGGGCATACAGGATATGACCACTAGCATAATTTTAGTTTGGAAATCACACTTTTCAAACATAATTTTGTTTTAAATATACTTATGAACAGTAAACACGCTAAACCATGCTCCGATACCAGCTGTAACAGAACTGCCCAATTATACGAAATTAAGTAAGAAAATCATCCAGCAATCGAATGATTTAGCAAACTTAAGCCCGTATAACCCGCTAGTCCGTGAAATCACGACGGATTTCAAACCAATTCACATACTAGCCAAGATCGTAATAAGTTTAGCGGTCACCATCACAAGTTACATACAAGTTCGCATCACAAAATACATCGAAGTTTAAACATAGTTATTACAAACCAGGTTCAAATAAAAGTAGCGGAAGCATTAGTTCAAACCACACACGCACACAGTGTTTGAAATAAAGTGCCAGCTTATGATCATTTCCAGCAAAAGCATCAGACGAGACGTAGTGAATGACCACTGCCCATGGTCCTAAACTTCGCCCATCGCATGATAGAGGCAGTTGATACAATAGCCGTAATACATCTGCCCATCTGCAACAAGTGGGAACAAAGCCCTGAGTAATAGAAGGTACTCAGCTAGACTTACCCGACAGAACCAAAAATAAAATGACACCAAGGATCATGACAGGCTTTATGGTGGGATAGCTGACTCATTTGCAAAAAAGCATATTTAATCTTAACAAATCTTTTCCAAAAGCCTGCTTTAAGTTAATCTTTATTAACCTATCAACTATGTTTGCACCTGTACTAGAGTAACATGTAATTAAGCAAGTAAGGATCATCAATGATCATTAACAACATTTATCATGTCATATTCCACATAACTATGCAAGTGTTTCATCAACATTACTACGATGAAGTAGCTCAAGTCAAGTGTTCACTATCTAGTGAACGATGGTGATTCAAATCGATTATTAACCAGCTGGTATTTTATTCCTCACACAAACCTCACTCACCCGCTAAAGTGAGGTGTTGGTCACCGAGTCAACTATTCAGGTAAAGTCGCGAGTTTGCCAGGAACCACATGTACCCGGGGGCCGCCCAACTGCTCTTTGGCCTTATCATCGTGCCCCCGTATCCTGCTACTACTGCTCCGGTACAGTGCGTTGCGGGCAATCCACTCGGCCCGAATAATCTCCCAGCTTCACGGTCGAAAGGTACATTATTCGGCTAGCTAAATGTGAGGCATGCGTTCAACATGACTCGAGGCCCAACAACGATCGGTCCTTAATCGACTCAGACAGAAACACTACAGTCCGAAACCCTGCAAGTCTCTGTCCGGTCTCAATTTCAATTCGACACTTAGTGATTCCCATATGACCTATTTTTCAAACAGATCTAGGTAACCACCTATAGCTCGCAGGTGACAGGCAATCACCCGACTTCTACTGGTCTAAGCAAACTAAGCATTTCTTGACTGTGAATACCAAGGTAACAAGGATATGGTAGAGCAAGGGTAAAACAAGGTATAATCCAGCAAGGGTTGCAAACAACTCCTAAACGTAATGCATCAATTAAGTAAAACAATTAATAAATATTTGCAAACCGGGAGAGAAATGCTCCGGGGCTTGCCTCTCTCGAAAGAGCTCGGACGGTGGTCTAGGCACTCTGAAAGATCCTCACCGACCTCCTCGTCGGCTTCGGGCGCCTCCTGCTCTTGCACCTCGGACTGCTCTTCCGGATCCTCGAAAACTGCTACCGGGGTCACTTCCTGCGATCCTGTATGAGGCTGATGTATAAGTGCTCATGCCTAGATGCATTGTAGTGATGGCATGAGATGATGATGATGAATGAGACGTAGATGAATAGGTTTACTTTATTGGGATTAAGTGGAATCACAACTTCTTCTACAAGGTAGTCTACATCATCCAAGAACATATACTCATAAACTACCACCAACACTCTCTACCATGCAAAGGCACCCTAGCACCTTAAGATGCTTCAAAGATACTCCAAAGTAATGTTTATCAAGTAATCTTGCATAAAAATGTAAATTTAAACCCTAGTTAGCACTATGCTTGAACAACAACACTTACTTTGGTAACCCGGAAAAATCTAATAAAATTATAGTTGACTACTATCATGTACTTCAGCATGTCACAAAAGTTTCATTGCAATTTGAGTACTATGACTGCCTACACAAAAATAACAATTTAGGGTCTAAAAATGAGCATAAAAATACTTTAAACTATGAAAAGTATCAAACAACACATTTATCATTTTTCCTAGATTCTACACAGTAAACAATCACTGTATACAAATTATCACTTGCATGTTTTATTCATATTTTTCTATTTAACAAAATAACAAATATTTAGCAATAAAAAGCATTTGAACTACACAGAAGAATTTTTCTACAAAACATGCATGATACATATTTTTCCTAGCAAGTACATTGCACAAAAAGATTAACAAACTTGAAACCATATTTTTCTGAGTTTTCTATAATTTATTACATATTTAACAAGAAAACAACAATTTCCATGATTAAATAAAAACATTGCAGAAAAGTATCATAATTTTGACATGAAATAATTTTAGACTATAGATCTGGGCCTAAATAGTCTATCAAATTTTACTTCATAATTTTTGGAGCCAAATTGGTTAAATAAACAATTTCTAAAGCATTTATATTTCCAAAAATAAAAGAAAAACAAAAATCACATTTTCCTTCACAAAAACGGGCCAGACCAGCTGGGACAGGCCGGCCGGTCACGGCAGTCCGGCCTGCGCGCGCGTGAAAGAAAACGGGCCGGCTCCGTTGGAGCAGGCCGGCCCAAGTCACCCAACCCACCTGCGGGCGAGCGGGGACGACGCGCGGCCGAGCCGGCGCCCAAAACCGCGGCGGTGCGGTGGCCGCCGACGGCCAGCGGTGGCCGCCGATGGCCAGCGGCCGCCTCCGGGCTCGAGCGAACGAGGCAAGGTGCGCAACACACTCGCGGGGACACGGTGAATACAACGCGCGGTTCGAGAGACATGGGGAGGGGCGGAGGCGTCGGTGACCGGAGCACGAGCGCGGCGGTTCCGTTTGCGGTGGCGCGGCAGGGGCGGAAGAATTGTGCCCTACCGGAGCGAGCAAGGGGATGATGGCACTCGTTCGGAGGAGGGAAGAGGGCGGTGGAGCTCCGTGCACAAGCAATCGAGCTGCGGTGGACTGGCGTCGCCGGAACACGGTGGCGGAGGCAGAGCTCGCTGCGGTGAGCAGTTCGCCCGCTTGGGTTTTTGGAGAGGGGGAGCGAAGGAGTGGCGAGAGTGAGAGCGTGGGGGCGAAAAGGGTCGGCCGGGGCGCTTTGAACATGCACGAGCTGGCGGGATGGCAGGGCGAGGGCGAGGCGCGGCGAGCTCGCCGTCGCATGGCTGCCACACGGCTCGCGCGCTCTGTCGCGGTCGGGGGCGTGGCGCGCCTGCGCGGGAGCGGCGCGAGCGGGGAGCAGGCAGCGCGAGCAGGTCGGCCCAGTGGCGAAGCGGGGAGCGCGGGGGTGCGGGTGGTGCAGGCCGGGCCGATTCGGCCGCGGGCCGGGAAAGGAGGCCGAAGCCCGTTAAGGAGGAAAAATGATTTTTCATTTATATTTTCAATTTCTTTTAATTCAAATTCCTCTCAAATCAAAATTTTTGCAAGTAGACAACATTTTTCTCATGGTGATCCAAAAATAGAAGTTGTTCTAAATTTTTAGATCTACAATTTTATAAAAAGGTCTGAATTCAAAATCTCATTAGTTTTTGAGATAAGAATTCAAAGTTGAATCTTTTACAATAAATAAATTTCTAGATTTATTTTTAAAAGCAGAATTTGGGAAGATTTTTTTAAAATAAACTTTGCTCCAAAATGGCTCCACTTATTAGTGCACTACTAGAATACAACAATCATGATTCTTAATTATAAATAGCAGAGACCTATTATTTCTAATTACACAAAAGCTATTCTTATGGAAAAATGCCAACATTTCACATGAATGCTTAATGCATGATGATAATGATGCATGTGATCTGATGAGGCTAAATGCAAGCTAAACACCAGAGGTGTTACAGAGCCCCTTCCCTATGGCATATAACTGCAGCCTATACTCATAAGGACAGAAGCCGCACTATATCCATCCCGAGAAACACCCCTTTTGCGCCCTTTTGGGTAACCTCTAACAAGCGAGAAAAGGTCTCTTAAACAGCTAGAGCCAGAGCCATATAACCCTCATAGTTGTACTGTAAATCCCAGATGTTCTTCCATAGATGAGTCCTTATGGAGAGAAACTAGAGCCCCAAAATATAACTTGCATATTCCATTAATCATATTACAAGATCATAGTTTTTGTTTACCACTAGCAAAAGCTATCCAATGCAAAATCCCATAGGTGACAAGGTATAGATCAAAACTAGGAAGTCCTTGTTGGCAATTCAAGGATAGACACATGCAATATAATTTCATATGATTAAAATGAATAGGACAACAAGTAAATACCATGTTATACTTGCCTTGATCAAATATAGTTCCTGCTAGTCCTGCTCTTCAAAATACTGCTCCTGATCACCTACGAACTACTCACTGTTTATACTCGATAAAACATCAACATACAAGCATCCACAGGCAATCATGCATGAAGCAAACAAAGAGATATAATTAGAACAGTACACTAATAGTATCAAAACAGTATAAAAGGTTTATAAAACTATTCTACACATTGCTATGATCACACAGACGTAAAGATCACGAAAAACGGAGTTGAAACGCGAAAGTTATGAATTTACTAAGATTTGCTATAGATAAATAATTACTTTAATACAAACTCAAAATTTCAATATTACAAAACTACTATACAGTAGCACTAACATGTAGAGCTCGCGAATATGAACCTAACGCAATTTGAACAGGTCAAATCGGAGTTAAAATGAACATTTTATGGCTAAAACAGTGGCAAACTTGTAAATAAAGGAAAACGTATTTTTGAATTTACCGAGATCAACTATGCTTTCAAAAGAAGAAAACATATTCGGGATTTTTGTTATGGACTATGGGTTTAGATCTAGAAATCCAGAGGGACTCTAGCAAAATAACAGCCGAAGGGGTATCGTTGATTTGTAGACATCAGATTTAAAATGGACGGCCGAGATCATATCAAGAGAGAGGGGGAGTGAGCTGCCTGCTGGCTACAGGGACCCGACGGTGGCGCCATGGTCAAAAATGGCAAAAGCTCGCTGGCATTTTCAAAAATGATGATTTCGGCCACCATTTGACACGCGGCCGGTACCAAACGAAAGAGGTGGCTCAATGCGAACTCACCCGCATAGAAGAGGGAGGCATGGACGAATCAAAAATGGCATGGAGCTTGGGATGGCAGGCAGCTTCAAACTAAAACAGTGTGGTGATGATGTGTAAGCAAAAACAAATGGAAAAAGGAGGAGAAACATGCTCGGTGGCTTCGTAGAGCCAACGCGAAGGTCGGTACAAACTTACGGTGACAACGGAGCGGCGAAATCGGCAAAGCTCGGCTCGGTGATGGCGCCCTAGGGTTGCAGACACTTGAGCGGAGTTGGGGGCAATTCGAGAGCTTGAGATGAATCATTAGAGCTCGGGTCCACTCCTTATATAGCCCGAAGGCGCGTGGAAACAAGGAAAATCGAGATTGGGAGAAGGATTTGGGCAACGGTGATTTTGGAAGGAGAATCCGGCATCGGCTTAGGGAAGAAGGTGATTCGACACACGGGCCCAGGGTGTCAACGAAGGAGAGCGGACATGGGTGCGCGCGTGGTGCTGGGCCAGTGGCGAGCTAGGCTCGACCCACGGCGCGAAGCGAGGGAAGGAGAAGTGGCCCGTGCGGAGGGAATGAGGCCTGCGGGAGCGCTGCTAATGGACTACGACGAACTTGGCCCAAGACGGGCGCACGGGGCTGAGCTGGGCCAAAAGCCGAGAGGAGAGGAAAAATCCTTTTCTTTTTCTTTTCAAAATTTCCAAAGCAATTTTCAAATGGATTTTGAATTCTCTTTTGTATTTGAATCGAACCACTCAATACAAAAATGTTATGCGGCAGCATGTATGCACGAACATGTAACTAAACCTTATAATTGATTTTATTTTTAACAAAAGTTATTATTTGTCTAGGTTTGCATGCTCACAAAATACATAATTGAATTCAAATTCACCTATTTAAAATGTTGCAAATTTTAGGGTGTTACACTCGTACGCAAATATTGTCAACTTTATGGTTGTAGGTTATGTACCACTAGGAGAGAACAAAAGGAAGCTTGTCTACAAAAGTCGTATCCACATATGGAATCCACCGCACCTCTTCAGAGTCTACTCTGATGGCTTGCTTAGAAGGTGTGTAATGGTAGAAAAAGGCATCAAGATCATTGAACAATGCCACTCATCACCATATGGAGGACATTATGGCGCATTCCGCACTCATGCGAAGATCTGGTAATGTGGATTCTTTTGGCCAACCATGTATGAAGACATGAAGGATTTCATCCAAAGATGTGGAGTGTGTCAGAGGCACGGGAATATCAATTCAAGAGATGCCATGCCACTCACCAACAACCTCTAGAATGAGCTCTTTGATGTTTGGGGAATTAATTACATGGGACCGTTCCTAAAGTCAAAGAACTATGAGTACATCTTAGTGGCAGTTGACTATGTCTCCAAGTGGGTTGAAGCCATGCCATGTAGAGCTGCTGATGCTAAGAACTCTTAGAAGATGTTTGAAGAAATAATATTTTCACATTTTGGAGTTCCAAGGATAGTGATTAGTGATGGAGGAACTCACTAACTGACAAGAACTTCCACCGTTACTTGATGAAGCATGGGATCCATCATAATGTCGCTACTCCTTATCACCCTTAGACAAGTGCCTAGGTAGAGACATCAAATAAATAAATTAAGAATATTCTGCAAAAGATGGTCAACGAGATGAGAACTGCATGGGAAGATCAATTACCTGGTGCACTATGGGCTTACCAAAGATCCTATAAGACACCATTAGGCATGTCACCATACCAACTGGTCTACGGGAAGACCTGTCATCTACCTGTTAAGCTAGAATTCAAAGCTCACTGGGCCATCAAACGATGGAACATGGACTTTGAAGCCATAGGAATCAAGAGGAAGATGCAACTCTCCGAGTTGGATGAATGGCGTGAAAAAGCATATCATAACGCCAAGATATATAAGGAGAAAACCAAGAGATGGCATGACAAGAGGATCAAGAAGGAGTTCACCCTAGGAGATAAGGTATTACCTTTTAATTCTAGGGTTAAATTATCCGGGCACAGAAAACTTCGAAGCAAATGGGAAAGACCATTCAAGGTGATAAGCACTTCATCGCATGGAGCGATATCAAAATGACGAAGGTAGGTTATTCAAGGTAAATGGTCACCATCTCAAGATCTTTCTAGAACTTGAAAAACCACTTGAGGATTTGGATGAGGTGGATTTTTAGATTTTACCATAATTTACACCACTGCCATCCTTCGTAATGAATCATAATGCAAAAAATATACTTTTTAGGATTAGAAAGGAGTTAGAAACTAACATGAGAAAAATACCCTAAGAGGATGACATCTAGGGCTGACTAGCCCCACCTAGAGGTTGCCTAGCCCATTGTCAGCTCCTCCTATGTCCATTCAATTATCTCGTGTCTTCTAGATGTTTCCTCGTTAGAATCCCATAGTTTTTTTGATTCATTCGCATATCCTTTTGTACGGCACCCTTAGAAGATAGATCTTGACCCCTACTGCAAATTGTTCTCCCCTATAATAAACAATCCTCTTCTTGCCTCCATAGCCATCCCATCAAAGTATCCTTCTCCAATAGCAACAAAGCTCTCCTTCTCTCTAGTTTCCATGGTTGACAAGCAAATCATCCCATTTGGGACTGACCTCAAAAAAATACCTCCTATAGAAGAGCCTCTAGCCATTGTTCCTATAGGAGAACCTCTCCCTCTAGGCATTGTTCCTCCAAAGCAATTAGCTCTAGTTCCTCCAAGAAGAAGCTATGGGCAGTCCTACTTCGCCCAAGTTCATCAACCTGCGCTCCTTCTGCTGCAAGATCGCCTCCTCCTGAAGGACAATCCACATTAGATGAAGGGCCCGATGATCCAAGTGAAGGATGTTAAGCTCCTTCCCCTGAGATCCGATGAGATGCTGATGAATGTGAAGACCAACAAGTTTGGGGAAGTCACATGTGCCAAGTACACTACGGCCATGTCACACCCCAAAAATTTCAATTTTGGGTTGTGCTTAAAAAACACTAAATAAAATAAACAATTTCAATATTTGAATAAATTTATTAGATAAGTTAAGTTGCTGCTAATTTAAATATAGAAAATTGTGGTTTTAAACCTTTCCATATTAATTTGATAGTGTGGTGGTTGTGTGATGCTTGTCTTTGGTGTTGGTGAGTGATATAATTTTCAAAATACCCTAGGACGACGATTACTTCTCATCGGAAAACTTTTTGGCATTTTCTGGGTTTAAAATTTCAATTTCCATGAGATTAATCTTTTTCCTTGATCTCCTCATCAATCTTTTCATGAGCCTAAACCTATTTAGTTGAGTTCCTTATCTCCCCAAGAGTCTCAAGGATTTTTCCCGTGATTTTTCTGAGCTCCGGGCTATTTTTCACGGCCAAAAAGGTAATTTTAGATTTTCTGGAATTATTTTATTCGTAGAATTAAAATAATCCTGAAATTAAGAAATTCCGAAAATTTTCTATGCCGACGTAGCCCTCGACGCCCTGGTTTCAGAAGTACAACCCTTATCGAGAGCCGCCGCTCGTAGCTCCCTCCAACCCTCGTCGAAGTTCTTCATCTACAGCTTGTGTTCCGGCGAACTCTCCGACAAGCTTTTCCGGCCAAACCGTCGCGTCCCGACATCAGCCACCACCACCAAGAGACCGCCCTCGTCGTTCTCTACACCGTGGTATATTTGTTTGCACGAATCCATCGCCGTTTCATCGAGTTCCCATCTCATCTTGCTTCTCTCCGGCGAGGTTCCACCGTGGCTGACCGGCTCCAAGTCTAAGGTAGAAGATGACATATTTCTAGTTTTGCCATCCATCGTTTTTCCTCTGCCGTTTATTCGTTTTAACTCCGATTTGACCCGTTCAAGTTGCGTTAGGTTCGTATTTGCGAGCTCTACATGTTAGTGTAGCTGTATAGTAGGTTTGGAAAATTTAATTTTCGAGTTTATATTAAAATAATTATTTATCTATAGGAAATCTTAGAAAATTCATAACTTTCACGTTTTAAATCCGAATTTCGTGATCTTTACGTCTGTGTGATCGTAGTAACGTGTAGAAGAGTTTTAAAAACTTTTTATACTGTTTTACTACTATTGGTGTACTGTTTTAATTATGTCTCTTTGTTTGCTTCGTGTATGATTGCTCGGATGATTGTGTGTTGATGCTTGGTGATCGAGTATAGATGGTGAGCAGTTTCTTGACGATCAGGAGTATTATTTTGAGCTAGATTAGCAGTGTCATCAGGAAAGCTTTGATCAAGGCAAGTATAATATAGGACCATCCTTGTTGTCCTATTCACTGAAATTATCATACATATGCATGTGTCCTCCTTGACAACCATAGAGATTATAACTTAGCTATTGATATCTTGTTTTCTTGTCACCTATGGGTTGTGCATTTGGGTAGCTATTGCTAGTGCTTAATTATGAATAATGATCTTGTAATTTGACTAATGGATTAGCAACCAACCTTTAATGATGATTTTATTTACTGTTGAAAAGGGGGCTAGAGCATGTGGATTATTTTGATGCTCTGGTTTCTCTCCATAAGGACTTATCTGTACGTGATCATCCGGGACATACAGTACAGCTGCGAGGGCTATATGGCTCTGGCTTTAGTTGTTTAAAGGACCTTTTCTAGCTTGTTAGTGGTTACCTTAAATGGCGTAAGAATGGCTTGCCACGTTGGGTGTAGGACAGCCTCTAGTCTATGAGTATAGCCGAGAAGGAATTGTGCCATTTGAAAAGGGGGTTCCTACATCTGCCTGCCGAGTGAATCTAATGACCCTAACTTGTTAGATGAACCTTTAAGTGGCTTTATATGATTTTCGGTGTTTTGGGGAGTCACGAACCCATGCATTTGGAAGTCATGGCTCACAGTGAAAGTGTACACCTCTGCGTAGAGTTAAAAACTGGTATACTAGCCGTGTTCACGGATACGAGCGGCCTTAGAACATTTACAAATAGATGATCACCATTGTTATATCATGCTTAATTACTGTTGATTATTATTATGCTCGTGTTAATGCTATTCATTATCCTTATTACAATTGATCATTGGTTCATTAATGAGAGTTGGTTCATCTTGATGCTACTCAATTGCTAAATATATGATGATAAAAGGCTAAACACAGTAAAACAGTGTCTAGCCTTTTGTGCCTCATGAACCCTGTGTTATAGTTGTTGAGTTTGACATGGACTCACCCTTGCTATTTCACCATAACAGATGAAGATTTTGAGGAAGATTATCGTAATGAGGACTAGTCTTGGTGTCAACCAGTCAACCGTGTCCCTGTGTTTGGAGTTTCTGCTGGAGATCTACTACTAGTTGCTACTATTTATTGTTCAAGATTATGTGTTAAATATTTATTTGCTATGTAATAAGCACTGTGATGATACAATGTAATTTGTCTACTTGTGTGTGCGATCATATCCTAGGGCGCACATGAGTCTTTTATGCATCCTATTTTTGTCCTTAAAAATGGGTGTGACAGGCCACACCTCGAGTAGCTTTTGATGGTGTTTGAGCTGCACTAGGGCAAATCAAGATCATTCTGCCAAAGGAGACGCCGAAGAGACTTGCGCTAGCTCCACTAGAGTGGGAAGAGAAATGTCAAAGGATGACAGTTGCATCCTTAGAGAAGAGAATTGATCTTCTTACCCAGACCATGATAGCCCTCCAAGAATAGACCAATGTCCTTACTAGAACTCTCAAAGCCATGCGTAGGAGGATGGAATTAGAGCATCTTCAGCGAAAGAATTTAAAAAGTCCTTTCCCGATGTGTTGGAGATAAGGGAAAATTAAGTAATAGGTTGATTATAAGGCACAAGTGTTAGGTTAAAGTGTGTGATATCGTATGTTTAGGTTCGTCACTTAGCTCAGTTGGTTAGAAGATTATGTTAGCCAAATGAAAGTTTGTGTTTAGTTGTGCTTGTGTAATAAAGTGCCTTATATATATGGAGTCTTATTATTATTACTTGTTCTCTATCTCTATTTTGGATATGTGTTGTCTGCACATGTTGTGCAGAAAGTTATACAGGAAAACAAGTGTGGGGGAGACACATCGCGACAACAAGATGAAATCCAATCATGAAAATCATGAAATTTGGGAAGTAATAAAAAAAGGACCACGTACGATGAAGCGGGCTTCGAGCAACCACTAGAGTGGGCTGCGCGGCCTCCCTCTTGGGCCACCGGGCCCACCACCTTGTCCTCTTGCCTTGAGTTTTTTCCACAATTAGTTTTGAGCCCAATACACTCTATTTTCATATGTTTCGCTTTCTGTTTTGAACTGAATTAAAATCACATGATAAAACAACTTAAAACATGAGGAAAGATTATTTCAGTCATGACTTATGGATAGACTTACGTAATACTTTTCCTAGAAGTCTTGCACTATTGGGAACTTATTATTAGGGACCCCATGTCACTTAAGTTGTTGTGGAATGAGATATAGTAGAATAATGAGAACTTGATTCTTGATGTCTCATTATTGGAGAATTTTTATTTTAAAAAAGTTAAAATGAATAGCTACACTCTCCTTTGTGGTAAAAGCAATGTCCCACCAGAGTCATATATAGATTAGAGAAACCATCCACGTTTACTACTTGTATTTGTGTTGAGTTTGGTCAAACCTTATGACCCTTGTTAAGAAATTTATCATGCTCTCATGATCAAGACCACGTACACTCCACATATATCTATTGCTCTTACATTGGGAGTGCACAACAACATGTTTTCCATCCATTAAAAATGTTCTACTCCTACAATGGAAATAGACACAAAAATATGTTTGTTAGGATAAATGCTCCATGTTCTTGTAAATGTCTCTCTTGAAAAGTTTCAACTACAAAAAAGAGGCATGTGTTATGCAAGAGTTATTCATAAAAAAGAGAAAGAAAGAAAAAGTATGGAAAAAAATAGACAAGTGTTCGAGATATCTAAAACAATGGGTACTCAGATACCCGCCATGAAAAATAAAGAAAGATGAATAAGATAGCCCATGTTTTCTTGCGAAATGTTTTCCAAGTTTCAAACAAGAGAGATATGTTTCAAGGAGCATAGTAGAATTAGGTTAGCCATCATATATATATATATTCCACTCACATGCACATTTTGATCTAAGAGTATGACACTTTTCTCCTTGGATCCTTGTTTTGACTTTACAATATATGCAATGCAAGTATGTTTTCATAATTATCCCTACCTGAGCTCCACATAAGCTTTTAGAAGTAGGTAAAAAGAAAGCAAAATCATCAATACCTTGGTGAGGATCCAAAAATACCATATATAGTGTGATTTGAGAGTACCATAAAAGGAGGAGGTAAGCTATGTTTTATTTTCAAAAATCCTAAAATGTTTCTCCAATTGACTTGAGTGAAGGAAGATGGTGATCTGTTTCAAGCTGTTCCATTCTTCAATCACCCAAAGTTTTGTGGTAGACACATTGAATCCTGTAGAGGATGCATGACTAGGAATGGTTTATGTTGATTTCTTGTCCCAAGGTTATGTCTTAAGTAATCTATCCTTTTATCGAGGACGAGTAAAAGCCTAAGTGTGGCAGAATTTGTTGACGGTAGTTAACATTCATCATAAATCGTCAACTTACCATGCATAAATGACTAAAATAGATCACCAACATAGACTTAGGGGTTTAAACTGATAAATTCTATGAGTTTTGGTGAATCTGTGTTTCTAGCAGGATTTAATCAGAAAACCACCAAGGGGGACCTATTTGTCAAAAGAAATTATAGAATTCCAATGTGGGAAATATGTGGGACGGTTTTAGAAGACTCCAAGAGACTCTCCACCAAGGCAGGGCATGACCCACTAAAATGTGGGGTCGGCTGGCCCCACCTAAAGGCCGCCCAGCCTGTGGGCCCTCCATGTCAACCTCTTGTTGTTATGTCTATTCTCCACTGCCTCCTAGGATGCATCTCAGCCGTTATTTCAAGTCGGTTTGATCCAAGAGCTGAGGATTAATGCTCAAGGCTATATATACTACCCTATACCCCTGAGGTCATAAGCCAGGTCAGATCCTGAGAGCTGAGAAGCTAGAAACCCTAATTACATATGTCCACTAGGATCTAGGGCTAGCAATCAAGAGAAGATTAGTCCTCTATAGGATCTAGTCTTGTATTAGAGATAGAGAGATAGAGTGAGAGGAAAGAGTTTGGAGGAGCCTCGGCCTGTCGGTGCTCTCTCTACAGCTTGTACCCTGGTAAAATCAAGTTCTTCATGAGCTTGCTTCTAAAATTTCTCTGGTAATCAACTTCTAATTCAAGTAAGCATCTTGTTCATATAGTTCTTCAGGTTTGCAACTCTCTTTTGAGTACTTTGATCCTTGTAGCTCCTAGATTAAAGTAGTATTCATAGTGTAAGCGTGGTGCTTAGACTCGGTTACTCGTGGATGTACCCTATTTTCTGGATCAGTGGTAGCTCGCAAGGGTGACTTTTATAGCCTCGTTGAATCCTCTGTAGTCCACCTCCTATTAGTAGGCCTAGTAGGAACGTGTTACTATAGAAAACATACTCTGCCTTGATCCTTGTAGCTCCTAGATTAAAGTAGTATTCATAGTGTAAGCGTGGTGCTTAGACTCGGTTACTCATGGATGTACCCTATTTTCTGGATCAGTGGTAGCTCACAAGGGTGACTTTTATAGCCTCATTGAATCCTCTGTAGTCTACCTCCCATTAGTAGGCCTAGTAGGAACATGTTACTATAGAAATCATACTCTGCCTATGTTTTCTCTAGTAATATTCTCAGAATTGAACAATAGAAGACAAAGCTTACCGAAGTTAAAACTAGAAGTCCTAAGAGTCTCTTCTATACTCCTATTCTCTAACCTTGGTTGTGAAGTTGGGTTAAGTTAAGACTTAGTTATTCTCACCTCATTCCATTGGGTTCAATATTAAAATTGGGTTATTCTCGGTGAAGCGCTACAATGGTATAATATCTGTGTGCTTGCGGATAATTCTGTGTGCATTAATTTATACCAACACACAAGCACAAGCACAAGCACAAGCACAAGCATAAGGTGCATTCTGTCCATTTTTTTCTAAAGCTTCCAATTCAGGTTGTACATAAGCATAGGCACAAGTTAGCTTCACTCAAATGTTGACGGTAATATGCTCATAATATAGCTACTTTACAAATCTTGAGATAATATTTCCTTTTTAAAAGAACTTACTTCTTCATTTAACTTACAAGGACCAATGACCTTCTATCTAGGTTCTGGTGATGTTGTTATGAAGAGCTGTTAGTATTTTAAAGTATGAGAACTGTATGCAACATTGGGGATGCTCCCAGGTGGATATAAATGTTCAGGTTTCTTTTGCCACAAATCTGGTGCTAGATGATATGCTCCTAGGTGGACAAACTTGGCTTTTTTTTTACAATTTGGCAATTATCATGAATGCAAAAACTCTAGTTCTATACATATAACTTAGCTTTCTTTTGCTATGTTGCAAATGAGCATTGTAGTAGAACTGGTACATATTCTGCCCTTTAGAGTTCTCAAATCAAAAAATCACAACAACACTGAAGTATCAAATTCATAATAATTATACTCTCAAATTGGCAAGCATTATTCAATCATCACAAACAATTAAGGCCTAATTTCAACTCATATCAGTTACACAATGGCAATTTAACACTACTACTTGTCTACTGCTAGTCTAAACTTTGGAGTTCAGCTTCTCAAGGTGTTGTTGCTACTAGTCTGAACTTTGAACATTAAGAGTTCGGCTTCTCAAGGTGCGGCTGCGCGGGGACGAGCCGATAGGAAGGCAGAGGATGAGGGTGGTGGAGGAGAGCACCTTCCCTGAGACCTGCTTGCCTACTCCAATGCCGAGGGAGGCCATCAGCAGTAGCGTAGCCGATCGGCGGCCATCTTCACGGGCACTACGGCGACGACAAGTTGCTAGAGCACTCTGTTCCTTTACGGAGGATGAGGGAGATGGAGGAGAAAAATTTCCCATGGATCTGCTTGCCTGCTCCAGCAGCAGGCCTTGAGCAGCACACCAGGGAGGCCATGAGCAACAGCAGCTTGCCAATGGCCATCTTCATGGGTGCTGCGGTAGAGGCGACTGCTTGACGCTGGAGCATTCCTTCTCCCACTTGTGTTTTGTGCTTCCTAGACTCGTGGGCTGCATCATGTACATGGGCTAAGGCATGTGTGTGTTCTCCTGCTTGTTTCCTGGTGCTGGATCAGAATTGGATTCCCGCCGCTAGATTAGAAATGGAAGGCATCGGGCGCCACTACATCACAGGACGTAGTAGTTCAGTATGTTAGAGGAGCTGGTTCTGATAACTACAGATACACAAAATTGTGCATTTGAAGTAGTCAGCTAACGAGTGGCTCGGGGAGGTTCTCTCGGGGCACTCGACAGGCACTAATGTATTCATATTCTCATGGAATGTAATGCGATGAGAGAAAGTAGTAAGGTCAAGATGAAATTGACATAACTAGTGGTTGTCAATGATCTCTCAAGCGCTTGTGGGCTCTTGCTGCTGGGATGTACTTCCTAGGGTGAGAGTTGGTGATGTGGTTAGAGTTGAGGGTGGTGACGTCATTGCCCTCGCTCTCGAAATTCTTCATCATCTTCTTCGTGTAGGTGGAACCCTTCATCATCGACGGAGGGTCAGTCCGGTTCAGAGTTCCCAGCCCAGGTAACCGATGGGGTAAGAGTGATCGATCCATTAGATTAGAGAGGCATGACAAATTGACTGGTACAGTCGTGAGTTATGCATTGAGATTGGTTTGTAGAATTTCTAACTTTTTGATCGGTTCAGAAGGTACCAGTAGTTTAGGTCCTCTCAAGTTAGGTGCAACATACTTAGGCATTACCTTAGTATATGTAGCGAGATGTTTTGCAATACAACCATAGAGGTACCATCACCATCCTTTCTAAGCATAATATTATTATCAATTAAAATGGGTTTAGAATTGTTACCTAGGGGACATGAATTAGAGATGTGTCCCCTTTCCTGGCATGAGTAGCAATGTGCGCTTGCAGACCCCTTCATTTACTTTCTAGTCACAACAAAATACTAAAGTATTTCTTAGTGTCATTCTAGTAGTGACACTAGGTAGTACCAACAAGCATTTCTAGCATCATTGCTAGGGATGACAACTTAGTAAAAGTGATGTTAAGAAATGTCAATAAACATTAGGTGGCAACTTGAACAAGTGATATGTTAATAAATACCAAGTATTTTTAGCGCCATTACCGGGGAAGGTAGCTAGGCAATCAAAAGGAATATTGATAAACTTTTACTTATTGATGTGATCGAGAAAATCATATACCTCTGCTACCCTTGTGCTATCTACTTTTATATCTTATGTAGGGTAATGTATGACTAGTTTTGACCTTCTGACAAACTACGTTGAAGATCCAGAAGCACTATTTAGGAGGAGTAAGGCTAAACTCAAGAAAGTTTTAGCTTTAGAATCAGAAGATAACCAGACAAGGTGAAGCTTAACACTAGTTTTTGAAGCCATGGCTGACAAGAATCTTTGTGAATTATCTACTCCTACTATGGCCAACATTCATGCTAGACCAGCGATCAACATTGGAGACAATGCTTTTGAGCTCAAGCTAGCCCTCATCAACATGGTGTAAGCTAGCCAGCTTTGTGGAAAGGCACATGAAGATGCGAGTGCTCATCTTCAATAGTTCCTAGAGATTTGCAGTACTTTCACCATCAAAGGAGTAACCAGAGATGCCATTTTACTTTGCCTCTTCCCATTCTCACTTTTGGGGGGAGGCAAAGCGATGGTTCTATGCCAACAAAGATAGAAATACTACATGGGACAACTGCTCCACTACCTTACTACCAAAGTTCTTTTCCACAGGCAAAACCAATGCTCTACATGGAAGAATTTCAAGTTTTCAGCAGCAACATGATGAATTTGTCTGTGAGGCATAGGAACATTTCGATTACATATCAGAAATCCTCATCATCGGATGAAAAATTGGCTACTCATGTAGACTTTCTACCACAATTGACTAACAGTGCCCGTGAGAATATGGATGCTACTACTGGAGGTGCATTTTTATCACTCACAATCACATAGGCAACAACTCTTGTTGAGAAGATGGCCTCCAACCAAGGATGGAATGAAGAACGTCTTCAAACCCACAAGAGAGGTGGAGGAATGTATCAACTCAAGGATGTAGATATGCTGTCTGCCAAGATGGACCTATTGATGAAAAAGCTTGAAGACCAAGCAAATGAAAAGCAAGAAGTCATGCACATTAATGATTCCCACATGACGTGTGAAGAATGTGGAAACACTAGTGTTGGTATTTATTAACTTGTCACTTATTTTAGTAGCCACCTATTATATGCCTACATCTCTTAGCATTACTTGCACTAGGTTGTCATCCCTAGTGATGGTACTAGAGATGCTTGTTGGTTCTACTTAATATCACTACTAGAATAACACTAAGTAGTTCTCTATCATTTTATGTGACTAGGAAGAATACAAAATATGAATGAAAAGGAATCTATAAGTGTAACGATCCTGCATTCCGCGAAGGAAATGCCACAGATACAAAATGTAATAGATGAACGAGTTCAAACCATTACCCAAATCTCAGTCAAATAACAGAGTCATACACGAATATCAGAGTACAAATAGAAGGTTTACATTAATTATTATCATTTCCACGCAGGGCGGAACACACTCACACACAGCAACTAGAACAGCATCTCGAAGACTGTTGACGGTCCTTAAGTATCAATTATAACTATCAAATAAATAGAGAAAAGGATCCAAATGAAACCAACACCTAGACTTAGGGTTTTATCTGACAGAATTCCACGAGTTTTGCTGTTTATCTATTTCTACAGGGGGTTATCAGGAAATATGGAAGAAAGGCCCACATGTCGGATTAATGACGGGATAATGACCGAACACGTAATTATCTTACATCTAGAAGAGTCCAGAAGCCACGAGAACGAACGGGAGGCGTAACAGAGTCGGGGACAGGGCGCCCGCCCTAGTCCCTAGGGCGCCCGCCCTGCTGGCTCAGCCAATCAGGCTCCGCCTCGAGGATTATGCTCCACCGACCTAGAGGATCAAGGAAAACCGCACGATCATTGTCGGTTTGATCCAACGGCCCAGATTCATCCGAAAGGGCTATATAAACAAGGCCCCTGACCCTGGAGGAGAGGCCCTCGTCTCATACTTCAAACCCTAATTCAGGAGGAGAGCCTCTGATCAAGCCCTAGAGCCACCACATCAACTAGATCTCTAGTTAGCATAGCTACATAGGATTAGAACTAGAAGGAGTCAATCTTCGATTGGTTCCCGGATCTGTCAAGAGGATTCTTGGTAATTCCTCTATTGTTCTTCAATTGTTCATCATTGTTCTTCAATATTATGAATATGACTTTGTTCTATTTCAATATATTGGTTATGACTTTGCTCTACTTGATTATATTTGCAATTATATTGTTCTTAGTTTATCATAGTTATATGCTTGGCTTAGTTAGATTGGAATTATATACATGCTTAGGATCGTATAGCGTTTATCCATGTGTACAGTGGGTGAATGATAATTATTGTGTAGACGTGGTGTCTATACCGTATTTATCTGCGATTGCACCCTATATGCCGGATTGTGGGGTAGTTCGCGATAGTGACAGCTTCGTTGATTCTTATATAGTCCCCCTCTCGTGTATAGGGCAGGCAGAGCAACACTATTACAGGGGAGTGATTGCTATGTTCTTCATCTTCCTTGCTAATATTCACTATGCATGGATATAGTCTTTTCTCACCATGATTGCCAAGTATAATTGCACTAACTATGATATGCTAGACTTTATAGTTAATAATAACTTAGGGAATATCTTTGTAGTTCATCCTAATTCCATGCTAATGACTTGCTAGAATATCTGTTGAGGTGCTTATCATTATTATATGTGGCTAGCTGATCAGATTAATTATCTTTGTCACCATTGTCACTTTACCTTTACTTAATGTGACATTTATACCTGTATAAAGAGATTGATAAATACTCTCGGTTATACATGCAATGATGTGTACTCAGTTCCATATTCTCATTCCATTATCAACCATGATACTTAGAAATCCCTTCCCAGTGGTAAAAATATAAATAACGATACCTGGAATACTTCCCGGTTAAAATGCTACATCGGTATTAATCTGTGCGCTTGCAGATCCCTTTTATTATTTATCTTGATGAGCAAATGCATATTTCAATACCGCGTCTCTCATGTCATGCTGGGGATGACAACTTGGCTTAAGTGGCATGAGGGATAGGTTTGGCATTTTTGGCACCGTTATCAGAATTAGAAAACTAAGTCTACTTTTGGTAGTGACGTTAAGAATGCCCAACAAGCATTTTTGGCGCCGTTGCCGGGGAAGGTTGATTACTAAGTAGGAATGAATACGGAACTTTGAGTCATCATTTGCATCACTAATCTGATCGAGCTTATCAATTCTCTTATACAGTTTTACCCCTGTATTTTCCATTTTGATTATTTATTGTAGGGTGATGCATGAATAGAAGACATCTTCCAGACAACTTTGTTGACGATCCCGAAGCCTTATTCAGAAGAACAAGAGCCAAGCTCAAGAAGACATCGTCAACACTTCAGCACAAAGCTTCATCCAAATCCGAAGACCGCCGAAGTTTCATCCGGAATTTGTCGACTGAATTCGAAGCCATGGCGAACAAGTCGATCCGCGAGTTCTCAGCTCCCACTACAGACAACATCCGCACTGGACCTGCTGGGGAGATCGACCGCAACTTCGAGCTCAAGCCTGGGCTCATCAACATGGTGCAAGCTAACCAGTTCTGTGGGAAGCCACATGAAGACGCTAGTGCTCATCTTCAACACTTCCTGGAGATCTGCAGCACTTTCACCATGGCTGAAGTCCCCAGAGACGCCATACTACTTCGCCTTTTCCTATTCTCACTGTTGGGGAGAGCAAAGCAGTGGTTCTATGCTACAAAGGAGAAGAACACTACGTGGGCACTCTGCTCCATGAACTTTCTGGCCAAATTCTTTCCCATGGGCAAGACCAATGCTCTCCGTGGGAAGATTACAAGTTTTCAGCAACAACATGATGAATCCGTTCCAGAAGCATGGGAGCGTTTCCAAGACTACATCCTAGAATGTCCCCATCATGGAATGGAAAGCTGGCTACTGATGCAGACATTTTATCATGGGCTCATTAACAGTGCCTGTGAAACCATGGATGCTGCAGCTGGAGGAGCATTCCTATCACTCACCATACCTCAAGCCACAGCTCTTGTGGAGAAGATGGCATCCAACTAAGGTTGGAATGAAGAAAGAACTCAGACACGCAAGAGAGGTGGAGGTATGCACCAGCTCAAGGAGGTAGACATGCTGTCTGCCAAGCTAGACCTACTCATGAAGAAGCTCGATGATCGAGCTGGAGAAAAGAAAGAAGTCATGCACGTCTACGACTCCCACATGACTTGTGAGGAGTGTGGAGGTACTGGACAATCGGGCAATCACTGTCCTGAGTTGCTGGAGGACGTGAACTACATCAACAATAACAACAACTACTACAACCGTCCTCAGCAGAATCAAGGTTGGAATCAACAGAGGCCTAACTACTCAGGTAATTACCAAGGTAACAATTCTTTCAATAATAATAATAATTATCCACCTTTGAGAGAGTTAGTATCCAACCAAGGAAAGCTAATGGATAACCTGTCTAAGAAATTGGCATCTAATGATAAAATACTAGAAAATATAAATAATAGAATGTATAATTTCTCTACTGCCATCAAGAACCAGATTAGCTTTAATAAAATGATTGAATCTCAGTTGAATCAAATAGCTGCTGCTGTTCCTGCTACTAACCCCGGTATACCATCACAACCGGAAGGACTAGAATCTGCAAATCTTGTAGACATGTTTGATGCAGGAGATTACTGGAGTAACCCTATCGTGGAAGTAAGTACTGACCGTCTGCCGGTCAAGAGAGGCGATCCAGGACGCCCCGTCATCCCGATCTCCATCGGCATGCGAGATTTCCCAGAAGCACTCTGTGACTTTGGCTCCAGCGTCAACATCATGCCCAGGGTACTCTATGAAAAACTCTTTTCACAACCATTATTAGAAACAACCATGTGTTTGCAGCTTGCAGATAGGACACTGAGTTTCCCGAGAGGAATATTGAAGAACATCTGTATCCGAGTGGGTTCCTCGTACGCTCCAGCAGACTTCGTAGTGATAGAGACCGGTTCTGATGAGAGGGCTCCCGTCATCCTATGGAGACCATTCCTGAACACCGCGGGAGCTGTCATCTATACTAGTGCTGCCAAGATCAGTTTCTACATCAAGGGGAGGAAGGAAACGTTTTCCTTCAAGAACAAGACCGCACAAATCCCAGAGCAACCCCAATATGAACCAAGGAAGAGGACCAACAGGAGGAACAAGAGCAAGAAGCAAGTGTGGGCCGAGACAGCTAAGATGGTCACTGCCGTGCACAAAGGTCAAGATCGCCAACTCAAGTCACCGTTCTTGCCTAAGAAGGACGACCCAGGTATGCCAAGCATGTATTGCTCCATTAATGGGTTCCACTTCTACAAGACACTTTGCGACACTGGGTCGGGCGTCAACATAATGGCCAAGGTCACCTATGAACTTCTGTTCGGAACCATGCCCTTAAACCCAACATATATTCAGCTCCAGATGGCAGATCAGACATTCCGACAGGTCGAAGGTACAGTAACTAACGTCCCTGTCAAGATAGACGATCACTTTGTCCATACAGACTTTTAGGTTATTGACATGGGAGAAGATGAATATGATCCACCCATCATCCTTGGAAGACCATTCCTTAGTACTGTCAAAGCAATCATCTACATTGGAACTGGAGAAGTCCACATGCACTTCCCCTCTGAGAAGATACGTCTTTACTTTACTAACCCTAACTATGTATTTGAAGAATCCAAGCAGGTCAGGACAAGAAGAAGGCGGCGTAACCACAATCAGAAGCAACAGGTCATCAAGGACGGATGGGCAGATTATGAAGGGGAAGTGGTAAGATCTGAAGACATACCACTCAACCAACACTGTCCTAAGGAGACCGAAGCACCGAGACAAGTATGGAAAGAAAAGATAGTTGCACATGAAGAAGAGGCGCTGCCGGAACCACCGACTACGCCATCCACCAAGTCCCAGGACGACTGAACGAATAAGAGTCCCGTTCGGAGGACTTTAAAACACCGAACGCCTTGCCAAGAGGTAACTTGGTAGTTATCCTTTCCCTTTCATTATTTACTTTATCTTAAATAGTTTGCTTAGTTAATCATATTCATACTATCTTAAAAAGAAAATAAAAATGTTTAAAACCCTAAAGCCCCATGTGAGTATGCGAGTGGCATAAAACCCATAAGTACATTCACTGTGGTGGCATAAAAAAAATATATATAATAAATACATAAATATTTTCTTCTGCTTTATAAAAGAAAAAAAACAACATAAAAAAATCAAGGAGGCTCAGCATGATAAAGGCTAGATATTTATGCTAACACTTAATCAGTTCCACAAAGCTTTGTTGTCTATTTGAGCTTTACAAAATTCAAGGAGACTAGCAGACAGAGGACATTCTAATCGCTGTCAGGGTGCTGCTGACTTTCAAATACACCTCAGCCATCTGCTAGCTACATCAGAAGAGATTATGTCAAGATCCAGCTTGGGGGAGAGCACCCCCATTATCTTGCTAAGTATTTCTATCTTTATCTTTATATTTATATATACTTCTACCCTATAAAAATAAAAATATACATAACTATAAAAAAACCAAATAAAGATTTTGTGCTTATATATATATACCTATATCTTTTGCTTAGTGTGTTTTAATAAATAAATAAAGTGGCTATGCTAAACTGAATCTAGATAATAATAAAACTCTAGCATGGATATGATGAATAGTTGCTTTGCCTAATTTTCAAATTTGAAGTCCTCTCTCTAAGTTTACATAACTGTTATCATTTAAAGCTTGCTCTAAACCTGAACTTGTGGGAAGAGAACTTGATCTAAAGTCTAAGTTGTTAACGGATATGATATGGGAAGGTTGAGCTGCTGTTTATCTATTCCTAGAGATGCTAGAATTCTGGAGAATTTTATCTTTGAAAATCTTAAAATGCTACATGATGAGTTCCTGTATGATGAGAGTTTAAGTTCCTACCACAGCCATACATACATGCTTTCTAGACTTTAAGCCATACCTTTACTTTTTACTGCTTATGAGCATTGAGTGTAGTCAAGCTGTGTAGACCCTTAGGAGCTTGTCATGCGGTTAAAATCAAGATTCACTTGCACGATCACTCATACATGCTGCTTCTACTCCGGAAGTACGCATCCACATATATCCACTCATTCTCATCTCCAGATCCACATAAAATTATTCTACTCCTAATCCGGGAGAGAATAGCCAAAAATATTTTCCCATTCTTGTTATCCCCTGTGAAATAAATGCTCAAGCTATTTTGGTTACTACCACTTGCTATATTGTTCTAAGGAGATGAGTGCTCTATACGAGGAAATAAAAAGGGGCAAGTGCCCGGAACCTCGAAAAGAAAAAGATACGAGGAAATAAAAAGGAGCAAGTGCTCGGAACCTCGATGAAAAAAAAGAAAAAATGTGAGAAGAGAGGTAAAAACGGACAAGTGTCCGACAGTAGAATTAGGGGTACAAGATACCCACCTGAGAAAAAAAAGAAGAAGAAAGAAAATATAGAGCATCTCATTCTCCTCAAGAGCTTTAAAAGCAAGAAAGGTATGTATCCCCTCAAAAGAGCAAAAGTAGAATTAGACTTTCACCATTGTTATCATCACTATCACCATACTCCATTTATTCGCCACACATGCACATCTTGATTTGACTTATTGGCTTGTTTCTCTGGATCCATGGTTTGACTATGCAATAAATGTCTTGTAAGTATGTATACTTTATCTCCCACCTATGAGCTCCAGATATCAAAAGCCTTATTAGAATAGGATGAGAGAGAAGGCAATGTTACTCTGCCTTATACCACAAATACTACATACTTTGCTTTGAGAGAAGGCAGACACCATTACTGCTTTGGTGAGGATCCAGAAATACCACAAAAGAGAGACCTGAGAGAGTCATACAAGGAATCTCTGAGTTTTATTTGAAAATCTGCAAAAAAAAATTCCAGAGCTATAGCTGATCAAGAATAAGAGACATGGCGCTTGACTAGACTGTTCTATCTTTTAACCGCTCAAGACAAAGGTGACGGTTGCAAGCCCCATGATGAAAGGTACAATGAGTAAGTTTTAAGTCTTGATAGTTTACTCAAAGATGAGACTCTATTTGAAAGCATGTGTACCGTCAAAATTCAAAGGCATTTCAGCAATCACTGAGTATATCCTTGCTCAGGGACGAGCAAGAGGTAAGCTTGGGGGAGTTTGTTGACGGTCCTTAAGTATCAATTATAACTATCAAATAAATAGAGAAAAGGATCCAAATGAAACCAACACCTAGACTTAGGGTTTTATCTGACAGAATTCCACGAGTTTTGCTGTTTATCTATTTCTGCAGGGGGTTATCAGGAAATATGGAAGAAAGGCCCACATGTCGGATTAATGACGGGATAATGACCGAACACGCAATTATCTTACATCTAGAAGAGTCCAGAAGCCACGAGAACGAACGGGAGGCGTAACAGAGCCGGGGACAGGGCGCCCGCCCTAGTCCCTAGGGCGCCCGCCCTGCTGGCTCAGCCAATCAGGCTCCGCCTCGAGGATTATGCTCCACCGACCTAGAGGATCAAGGAAAACCGCACGATCAATGTCGGTTTGATCCAACGGCCCAGATTCATCAGAAAGGGCTATATAAATATGGCCCCTGACCCTGGAGGAGAGGCCCTCGTCTCATACTTCAAACCCTAATTCAGGAGGAGAGCCTCTGATCAAGCCCTAGAGCCACCACATCAACTAGATCTCTAGTTAGCATAGCTACATAGGATTAGAACTAGAAGGAGTCAATCTTCGATTGGTTCCCGGATCTGTCAAGAGGATTCTTGGTAATTCCTCTATTGTTCTTCAATTGTTCATCATTGTTCTTCAATATTATGAATATGACTTTGTTCTATTTCAATATATTGGTTATGACTTTGCTCTACTTGATTATATTTGCAATTATATTGTTCTTAGTTTATCATAGTTATATGCTTGGCTTAGTTAGATTGGAATTATATACATGCTTAGGATCGTATAGCGTTTATCCATGTGTACAGTGGGTGAATGATAATTATTGTGTAGACGTGGTGTCTATACCGTATTTATCTGCGATTGCACCCTATATGCCGGATTGTGGGGTAGTTCGCGATAGTGACAGCTTCGTTGATTCTTATATAGTCCCCCTCTCGTGTATAGGGCAGGCAGAGCAACACTATTACAGGGGAGTGATTGCTATGTTCTTCATCTTCCTTGCTAATATTCACTATGCATGGATATAGTCTTTTCTCACCATGATTGCCAAGTATAATTGCACTAACTATGATATGCTAGACTTTATAGTTAATAATAACTTAGGGAATATATTTGTAGTTCATCCTAATTCCATGCTAATGACTTGCTAGAATATCTGTTGAGGTGCTTATCATTATTATATGTGGCTAGCTGATCAGATTAATTATCTTTGTCACCATTATCACTTTACCTTTACTTAATGTGACATTTATACCTGTATAAAGAGATTGATAAATACTCTCGGTTATACATGCAATGATGTGTACTCAGTTCCATATTCTCATTCCATTATCAACCATGATACTTAGAAATCCCTTCCCAGTGGTAAAAATATAAATAGCGATACCTGGAATACTTCCCGGTTAAAATGCTACATCGGTATTAATCTGTGCGCTTGCAGATCCCTTTTATTATTTATCTTGATGAGCAAATGCATATTTCAATACCGCGTCTCTCATGTCATGCTGGGGATGACAACTTGGCTTAAGTGGCATGAGGGATAGGTTTGGCATTTTTGGCGCCATTATCAGAATTAGAAAACTAAGTCTACTTTTGGTAGTGACGTTAAGAATGCCCAACAAAGACGATAGCAGAAACTAGGACTCCTCGCACCAAGCTTGAGCGTAGGGCGAACCCCTACTCCTCCTATTCGTCCTCCTCGTCGTACTCGGGCTCCGAGCCTGCCAAAAATCTATCAGTATATTTGGTAATGGCCACGCATCGCCCACCCTGTGATGCATTTGCTTTGTGGAACTAGTTGCAAAAGGGGATAAGGAGAAGAACCTATTTGGCTGTGGATTCCTATGCGGGTAACCAATATTTCATTAACTTAAGTTTTGTCAAATTTTAACCCATCTCTTTCACACACATTATCCCATCCCAACAAATATCTCATCTCATCTCACTCTCTCATCGGCATGGACAACTCCCTCTCGTCCATGCCTCAATGGCCTCAGCCAGAACACCACTCTAAAACCCAGGGAAGGTAGAAGGACTCGTCTCAGCTAGTCAAGTGAAGCTGTACTCAGGAAAGATCCATAGCTGACAAGTCGACATATGTATCAATCGATCAACCAGAACTCTACAGAGGTTTACACTACCCACAAGATCACCATCATCGACGATGCGCCTCGTCTAGGCTGATTTCGGGCCGTCTTCCAACTAGATACGGTACCACCCTATCACTCAGAACTAGGGCCATGTCAGAGTACCATCGACACGCTGAGACTATGAGACATAATACCAGGCCCTGGTGGTCACTATGTTGTCTGAGGAGGGTGTGGGTCCTCATGCCCATACCTCTCTACACTATCCGCTAATCTCCCAATAGTAGTGGGACCGCACTACCAAGTCGCACGTGCGTCCCGTTTCCATGGTAGGGGCGAGTGGGGCGTAAGGATTTCATAAGACTCGGTCCACAGAACATATCAGTCCTTAGGGTGACTAAGCATGATATCTTCTCAAAGGGCCAATCGGTGGTCCACTCGATGGAACACCCGGTACCCCGTGCCATCACAACACCTCCCATCCCAGAGCTTCGTCCCACGAAGACACTCCACCCCGGAACCTCACCCTGTCACATGTACCCTCCATAGGTATCTCTCCTGGGGGATGGCCAGGTAGCACCCCCTCAGCAAGACTTGCCC
This sequence comes from Saccharum spontaneum, assembly GCA_022457205.1. NCBI lineage: Eukaryota > Viridiplantae > Streptophyta > Magnoliopsida > Poales > Poaceae > Saccharum > Saccharum spontaneum. Next base: position 16,259,470 of record CM039602.1, on the reverse strand, counting down.
TCGTGACTCGTCGTCGGATCCTGCTCGGTCGACTCGACCCTCACCACTCACCCAAGACTCATGCCAAGATCTCCCCATGTTCATTATCATGTTATCGGCACCTTGTGCCTTATCTCAGTATGCCTCTCACTCACCAACATCACATCACAGATATATTGTAAGAGTAAAGCAGTAGTAACAAGTAATATAGCAGCATCTAGCCTAACAGCTAGTGTGCCTGCGGCTCGACTTTTATAGCGAGCTCGCATCCATGGCGAGGGTGGACGGTAGATGAGGCAAAGGGGGTTATGTAGAGGCAATCCGAGGGGGCTCGGCTAGGGTTGGGCGTATTTAGCGTGGAGTGGCGGCACGCAGCGCCTCCAATTTTGGCTCACACTGGTCAAAAGGTGACCATGGCGTCACCTTGCTAGGCCACCGCGATGGCGTCACTCCGGCGAGAGTTTGAATCAGCGAGAGGGAAAGGTGTGGCACGGATTGCTCCCATGGCATCCATCCAGGCACCCTCCCACTTTGTGCAGTGGAGTCAGATGGTTCGATTGCCCTCGGTGGCCTCGGATCCTCTCCCAGCACTCTGGCACAATGGCTCTGTGTCGGAGCAAAGGAGGCGAAACAAAAAAGGTAGGGGAAGAGGGATGACAAGCGGGGTCCAGGAATCAGTGGCATAGGGAAAAACAATGGGATAGTCCATCGTTACGTGGTCATGGGGAGAGCTTAGGCCAAGCTGGGCCAGCCCATGAGGGCGAGCGCGTGTGGTGCTGCTGCTGGGCCAGCGGCGAGGCCGGCCTGCTGGGTGAGCTTGGTCACGACCTGTGCGCAGAGGCAGCGGTTGGGCTGGGCTGGTCGAAGGGGCGTGCTGGGTGAGCAGGCTGGGCCAGCTCAAGGCCACAGGTCAAAATGGCCTTCTGCTATCTCTCTAATTCGCCTAGGGCTTTTCTATTTACCTATTTCTAGATCTATTTACTCCAAGGCTTCTATGTGTGTATATATGTGTGCCATGCACATATACACCCCTAGGGGGTGGTCTTCTAGGGTCTAGGGTAGGTGGGGTCCTTTCCAAGGGTAGGCACTTAAACAAGGTTGTTAATTGATTATTTTCATAATTAATCAATTATAGGATTAACTGATTTTATTAGCAATACATAAAATCAAGAAGAGCCAAATCACATGTAGATTAATTTAATGCAAATGCTGACCAACTAAATAGGGGCTACTTGTGCAACTACTGGGTGTTTTTCGCTACATGTCACTCACCAATCAAGGGTTTATTTTTGAAAAAAATTTAGTTGAGATTTTTGGCTTTGGAAAAAGCTGGGTTGTTACAGTTGTCCCCCCTCATTGGAATCTCATCCCGAGATTTAAAGTGCGACATACCTCTTGGATGAGTAGGGGTAACGGATCTGCAACTCTAACTCCTCTCCCAAGTTGCCTCTCTCTCAGTGTGATTGCTCCACAATACTTTGCACATTGGTATAGTGGTGCTTCAGGTGTCCTTGGTTGCTCTGTCAAGAATCTGGACTAGGTACTCACAATACTCAAGCGTATCCTGAATGTCAAGCACCTCTATGTGAACCTGTTCCTCTAGCAATTTTAGACACTTATGTAACTGCGATACGTGAAACACTAGGTGCACACATGCCAGTTTCTCGGGCAACTCAAGCCTGTATGCCAATTTCCCAATCCTCTCTGAGATTCGGTAGGGACCTACGTACCGTGGGGTTAATTTCCCTTTCACATGGAACCAGAAGGTGGAACGAAGAGGCGAGACCTTGAGATAGACATGGTCTCTAACTTGGAACTTGAGGTCTCTCTAACGGTTATCTGCGTAGCTTTTCTATCGGCTTTGTGCGATCCTCAGATTTTCTCACACCTGAGCTACTCCCTCTTTGGCCTCTTTGATCTTAGCAGGGCCAAAGAATGCCCTCTCACCAACCTATGACCACATCAATGGGGTTCTGCACTTTCTACCATATAGGGCCTCGAACGGTGACATCTGTAGACTAGCCTAATAACTGTTGTTGTGAGAACTCATCGTGTGGCAAACTCTTCTCCCAATCTATCCCATACTTCAGTATGTAGGCTCATAGCATGTCCTCAAGAATCTGATTCACTCTCTCTGTCTGCCCATTTGTCTGAGGGTGATAAGCGGTGCTATAGTCAAGACGAGTGCCAATCGACTTGTGCAAACTCTGATAGAACCTAGATGTCCATTGTGTCCCTCTATCGGATATGATGCTAACAGGTGCCCCATGAAGTCTAAGAACGTGCTCAATATACAGATTTGCTAGCTTCTCTACACAGTAGTCAACCTTGACAGGTACAAAGTGAGCTACCTTGGTCAATTTGTCCACTATAACCCAAATGGAGTCATGGCCTTTCGGGGATCGAGGCAATCCCACAATGAAGTCCATAGATATGCTCTCCCATTTCCACATGGGTATATCCAGGGGTCTTAGCAAACTAGTGGGTTTCTGATGCTCGGCCTTAACCTTGTTGCAAGTGTCGCATTGGGCTACAAACTCAGCAATTTCCCTCTTCATGTTCTTCCACCAAAACATCTTTCTCATATCAGCATACATCTTCGTACTACCTAGGTGGATACAGTACTTGGAGTCATGTGCCTTAGATAGGATTTCCTTGCGGATGTCTTTATCACATGGAACACAAATCCGGTCTTTGCACCAACATACTGCCTGCTCATCCTCATGAAACCAGGGGGATTTGCCCCACCTCATGATCTTGCGAATTTTCTAGATCACGGGACAGCTCTTCTGGGCCTTGCGGATGCGTTCTTCGAGATCGTATCATACCCTCAACTCACTCTATAGGCCCTCTAGCACTATCTCAAGCTGGAGATCACCCATTTCCTGGCACAACTCTGTTGGTACGACTTCCATGGACAAACTGTGGCAGTAGCTCTTACGGCTCAAGGCGTCAGCAACTACATTGGCTTTCCCGGGATGATAGTGGATCTCCAGTCATAATCTTTAATCAGCTCTAGCCAATGACGCTATCTCATGTTTAGATCTTCCTAGGTAAAGAAGTACTTAAGGCTCTTATGATTGGTATAGATGTCGCACTTGTTCCCAATCAAGTAGTGCCTCCAGATCTTCAGAGCGTGCACAACGGCAGCTAGCTCGAGATCATGGGTAAGATAACGCTGCTCATGGTCCTTCAACTGATAGGAAACATAGGCAATGACCCTCCCATTCTGCATTAGAACACAACCAAGTCCCTGTCTAGATGCATCACAATAGACCACAAAGTCCTTTCGGATATCAGGCAAGGAAAGAACAAGAGTGGTGGTAAGCTTCTGTTTTAGGGTTTGGAACCTAAGCTCGCACTCGGGTGTCCACTAAAATCATTGGTCTTCTTCAAAAGGTTGGTCATGGGCTTGGCTATCTTAGAGAAGTTCTAGATGAATCTGCGATAGTAACCAGCTAACCCAAGGAAACTGTGGATGTCTGTCGGATTGCGGGGTTGCTCCCACTCTTTCACAGCCTCGATTGTAACAACCCGGGTGTTATAGTGCTAATTAATCTGCCATGTCATCATAATGCATTGCAAAGCATCCCTGTTAGGTTAACATTGTTCTGCATCAACTAAAACAAGTTTACTTATCTAGGTTGAATGTGTTTCTCTGTGGTGTGCTCCAAACCCGAAAACCCTAATTTCGAATGCCACCGCAAATGCTTAGTCCATGCCCTGCGTAATTTGAGGTGTGCGACTGTGTTGCACACTAGTGTCAAGTGTAGGGTATGAGCTCAAGTACAACTTCTAAAATGAAGCTCCAAATTTGAGTTTGAATTGGAGTCTCAAAACTTGTCACGAGTTTTCCGATTCAAATTCGAATTCAAATCTGGGGAGAAGTGTAAAAGAATTTCAAAAGCTAAATTGGTCAACCAAGAGTGGAATTTGGTCAACCATGTCATGTTGGTCCAAATGATGCCCTTGGGTGAGGTTTTGATCACTAAGTAATCACAAATCAAAGTAGCAACAAATTCCAATTTAAAATTCCTCCGAAAACCCTAAATTTCAGAACCCTATTTTACCCCTTTTGAAATAATTCAAAATCTAAGCAAAATTTGGCAAAAAGTTCAAAACTAAGTTTGTAGAACTTTTCAAGGGCTACCACTTTGGTGTTTTGAGTTTTCAAAGTTTTAGTGTAAAATGTGGAGCAATTTTGAAAACAAACAAATTTCAAATTTAATTCATTTTTGTCCCCAAACTAAGATTTCAAAATGGAGGCAGAATTTGAAAAAGTTTTGAACAGAAAAGTTGTAGGTCTGGTCAAGATATACAACTTTGATGTTTGGAGATTTTGAAGTTTCAATATAAAATCAAAAGTAATTTCTAAATTACCAAATCTGAAGAATGTGTCTCATTTTGAATTTAAACTCAAATTTCAAAATCCAGTGAGAATTTGAAAAAGTGTTCAATACAAAACTTGTAGAGCTTGAAATTCTGAAGATTTCATACATTGGAAGTTTTTCAAGTTGTTACATGATTTTGAAAGTAATTTGAAAAATCAGTTTGAATTTCAAAAGTTTGGGGGGGAGCTACAGTGTCGGGCCAATCACCGCCGACCACCGCGCGGTATGGGCGCCGGCGAGACGCCGGACGGCTTCGGCCGGCTTCCAGGCGTGCCCTCGATCACCAGCACGACATCGCGCGTCTTCCAGTGCAGTCACCGTGGTCGTTCCCTATATATATGCGAGCTCACCGTGACTGGTTTTGCTTCTCCGTTTTCGCCACCGTCGCCACCGCAGCTCCGCCGCTCGCCGCTGCCGCCACCAGGCCATCTCCGGCCATGCTAATCGCACCCTTAGCTCTGCCTCATCCTTGCGCACCTCGTGAACCAGTTGAGCTGGCCCAATTTCGCCTGGATCGCCGGGGAACCGTCGTCTTCCACCTCGGGTCGCCGCCGTTCCCGTCGAGCCCCGCCACCGTGGCCAGCCGCCTCCAGAGCCTCTCAGCTTCAACCGATCACTCCTTCGTGATCGTGGTACGCCCCTGATGCTCCCTGACCACTTGCTTTGATCGTTACACCATCGTGTTGTCGAGTCGCCGGTCACCGTGGTTGTCGAGCCGCCACCGTCGTCGGTGAGCTGTCACCGGAGCTCGAGCCATGGTGTTTAGTAGCAAAATGGAATCGTGGGGTAGTGTAGATGGTGATGGTAGGGTCGGTTTGTCGACCGAAGCACCGGTCACCGGCCGGCCACCGCGGGAGAGTGCGCGGGCACGCGGGAGCGAGCGGGCGAGCGGGAGGAAGGCGATGACAAGTGGGTCTGCGTGGTCAGCGAGAGAGAGAGGGAGAGCGGGCGCGCGCGCGAGGCAGGCCGCCTGCTGGGCCGCGTGACTTGGCCGGTCATGAGCGTGGGCGAGCGCGCGGTCGCGTGGGCCATTTGGCTGGGCCGGACCGGAGAGGAGGAAGAGAAGCAGCCCGATTCGGTTTTTCGTTTTTGTTTTTCTTTTTCAAATAAATGAATAGTGCTATTATTTGTTTATTTCATTAAAAATTGTGTAGAGTTCCAAAATTCATGAAAATTTTTGTGTAAGCTTCTCAATGTATAAACTATCTAGGAAAAATGTTAAATCATGAATTTGAATACCTTATGTAGTAGAATTAATTGGTTCCAATAATGATTAAATGCAACTTCCAGGAATTTTAATAATTAATTTATTAATCAAAAAATTATGAAATTTATTATGACACTGTTATAAATCATTATTAACCCATAGAAAAAGGTTGAGCTTGTTTAGATAAAGTTTGATCAACTTCTAATTATGCCCTAATTATTTAAATAGTAAATAAATGTTAATTTGAGAACTTTAAGTGTTGTGTGCCTTTTTGATTGAGTGATGTCATTGGGTCACTACCCTTTGGTGATCTTTGGCACCTTAATTTCATGATTGAGCTCATTAGTAACTTGTTTAGGTTAAAAGCTGGTATCGCTGGAAATCGTCGCTACTAGTTAGTAGGTTTTCAGTTTGCGACTGTATCGTGAAGGGAAGTTGTACTCAAGTAGTAACTCGTAGCATGTTATCATCAAGCATCATGTTTATCATCAAGCATCATGTTTATCATCAAGCATCATGTTAAAGCATGTTATGTATTCGTGTAGTCTCCGCTTTCGAAGAAGCCGAAGTCGCCGAACAAGCTTCCGGAGAAGAGCGATCGTCGGTGGGTTCCGGACCAGACGTTGGAGTCCCCGAGTCTGAGTCAGTCGTCGTGTCTGAGCAAGGCAAACCCCGGTGCATTTAAACCCTACCTTGAATTTTACAAATATTTTATTATTTATATTATGGTTTACTGCATTAAGTAATTAGGAGTTGAGTGATAACCTAATTGCTGCATTATCATCCTTGATTATTGCGATATCAACCTTGATACCTGTTTTACGGAAAATGCGTAGTATGCTTCGCTATGCTTAGAAGTTAAGCTTTTAAATGCAATGTTTACATAGCCATGACGGCATGTTGAATGAATATTGAAATATGAGAATGAAATTGAAAGATCGGGTGGGTGGTTTGGCCACTGCTAACATGCATTGGTAAAGGAGTCTCAATGTAGTGTTTTCGCCTTGTCAGTTAAGGTCCGTTCGTTGTAAGTCTGTTGTGTTCGAGACTTTGCAACTAGCCTCATGCCTTGGGTAAGCCCAAAATGTTGGTGATTCCATCACGAGAACGTCTAACCTCGCACTAGGAGTGGAGAGATGGCGGGAGTAGCGTGTACCCTCAGGGCTAGAATCGGGCCGGGTTCGAGGCGTACTGTACTCTCGGGTGGCGATGGACACGTTCTTGTTTTGGGAGATCTAAATGAGGGTTGATATATGCAGATTCGGTTCTACATATGTCGTGATGTTAGGGATCCCCAGCTGGGTATAATCGGTTCGAATTATCGTTGCTCCTCGGTTATGGAGACTTGATCACCTGACTTGCATCATAGTTAAGAACTGGAATGAAAGAAAGAATGAGAAAGAATTTGATGATAATTACTTTGATCTAGATTAGGATCACCTAGAGTTGGTTAATGAACCATCAATGGTAAAAGTAAAATGTTGAAGATAAGGACTTACTTTAGTAAGCTTTTCTGCAAAAGAAAATCTTGATTCTGGATTACCCGTACCTTGATTCCCTAAAGCTAGCATGCCCTTGGAGTCTGTCTTAGTCGGGTAAGTCTTGTTGAGTACTCTTGTACTCAGGGTTTGTTGAACCCCTTGTTGCAGGTGCGGTTCATGAACAAGTCTGCTTCGAGCCTTGTTGCATGACCATCGTGGTTGAAGAAAGTGACGACGAGTAGACTGTGTGGCCTTTGGGCAAGGCATCTCGTTTGGGTGTTGTAATAAAGTTACTACGATACTTCTCTACTACTGGTTTGTAATAATGTTACATAAAGTTTGAGGTTTGAAAACTGGTTTGTAACCCTAAGTTATTGTAAGACTTCCGCTACTTTACTCTGTTGAATATTTTGAATAAACTGTTGTAATATTACAATACTCCTGTGATTGGATCCTGTTCGGAGGAAAGCAGGCCTTTTAAGTTATGGTGAACATAAGTACGTCTGTCAGAGGTCATTATGGCAATGATGGGTACTTGTGGGCCATCATAATTAGGAGGTTCTGTGATAGCTGGTACCGGAGCATAATCACTCGGGTTATTGTAGTATTACTTTGCAAAACTTCAAAATGTTTTGGGTCAAATAAACTTAATATTAATATTTTGGTCCAAATTGCTTTTGCTTATCTTAATCTATTCTATAGTTTCCTTAGCTCATATTTGAAAGCTTCATAGTGAAGTATCATGTATAGTGCCCTATGTTATAAAGATTGCATGTGTTACTTAATCTTTCTGTTAGATCGTAAGTACGTTGCATGCGTCATGTTTAATTAACCTGCTTAACTTACCTTCCCTTTTAAAGTGGTTTGGGTTAAGTAAGGTTCAATCCTATTCATGCTAACCTTCAGATCCCTCCTATTTGTTCTCATCGTCCTACTTCTATCTTGCTTTAGGATGGCACGTGTGAAGACGACTTCTCGTAAGAAAACGGCTCCGCAAGGAGTGCCGCGTCATCAGTTAGCCGCTAGAGTTGATGGAGCAAGCAGTAGCCGCAATCCGAACCCGGATTCGGAATCAGAGGTTGCAAGGCTTACATCAGAAGTGGAGCGACTGAAGCGCAACATGCGTTTTTGGAAACAGTTCCAGAATGAGTCTCTGGAAAAGGAGACAGAAGCCAGGGCTCGTGTTCATGAGTTGGAGCTTTATGCGACACACCTGGAGCAGTATGACACTGTTCTACATGAGGAGGTCCATAGGCTACATGATCTGATGAATCCTAATCATCAGCCCCAGGCAGTAGAAGATGATGTCGGTGCCGTGATTGTTCCTGGCGGAGAGGACAATGAAGAAGATCCAGAAGAAGATGAACCCATGATGGAAAGTGGGGATGATGCAAGTCATGTCATTGGTGCAAGTGCTCCAGAGGTTGAGGATGGAGTGATTGTGATCAGTGATGATGATGAGGAGTGAAGTGTTGACATGAATAGCTATGTAATATTGTAGTCTTTCCTGTTTTCCAAGAACCCTAGTGGGTAGTTTCTTGCTTGAGAGCAAGTTTGTAATAAAATAATGTATGATAAGTTTGTGTGTGTACACAAGTTCTGTACTAACGGCTTTTTAATTCAATAAAGCGATGTAAATAAACATGGTTTGTGTACAACAGATGGACGGTACTGGAACTTCCTAGGAAGGGGACAATACTCCGAATCCCCCACTGTTTCCACCCACCTTGGCAGAAGCTATTGCCGCACTGGTTAATGCCACTACCCTGTTGGCTCAGAATCAGAATCAGAATGGAAATCAGGGTCGTCGATGCCGTAACAATGGAGGGGAAACCACTTATGTGGATTTCACCGATACCCGTCCCCCAGTGTTCTCAAAGGCAGATGAGCCGCTAGAGGCGGATGACTGGCTCCGTACCATGGAGCAGAAGTTTGAACTTTTACAGTGCACGGAGCACCAGAAGCCCGTGTTTGCAGCACAGCAACTCAGAGGTGCCGCAGGCGCGCGGTGGGCGAATCTGGTCGCCGCACGGCCTGCTGGCCACCGTGTCACTTGGCAGGAGTTTCGTGATGCCTTCAGAGCACATTATATCCCAAATGGTGTCAAGGCCATGAAGTTAGAAGAGTTTCTCTCGTTGAAGCAAGGGAACCAGGCAGTTCTGCAGTATGTGGGCAAATTCAATCATCTGTCCCAGTATGTAGCGGAATATGTGAACACCGATGCGAAGAAGAAGAGTTGTTTCATGAGAGGTTTGAGTACCAGAATCCAGGAAGCATTGGTCACCTGTTATAATGCCACATACCATGAGATAGTCAATGTGGCTATTGCGTCAGAAGAGAAGTCCCGACTGCACAAAGAGTCGAAGAAAAAGAAGCCAGTGTTTTCTAGCCCGTCTGGCGGCATTAAGAAGCGCCAGAAGTTTGTTTACACCCTCAGAACCATTTCCGCCCAACTTATCGTCCACAACAATACCAAGCTCAGCCGCAGACATTTTTCCGTCCTGCCGCAACCCCGCAATTTACACAACAGCCGAATACCCCTGGTATTCAAAACCAGACTCTAGTAACCCATAACTTTCCCTGCTACAATTATGGAAAGCCAGGCCACTTTTCTAAGGACTGCCCGTATCCAAGGCAATACAATCCTAATTATCCTAGAGCTCTCGTACCACAACAGCAACAACCTCAGAGCAAGAATAATAATCTGAATGTGCTGAGGGGTAAGGGTGAGAAGAAGAAGACCGGACGTGTGTTCTACACTCAAGCAAGTGCAATCCCAGAGGGAGAACCTGTTATGATGGGTATGTTCCCTGTTGCTAATCATCCAGCAGTACTGTCATTTGATTCAGGTGCATCGCATACATTCATAAATCGCACCTTTGTTGTTAAGCATGACATTCCAATTATGGGAACACAAGAAGATTTCTTTATCCAGTCGCCCGGGGGATGACTGTGTACTAAGGAGATGGTACGTGACGTACCTATAGAGTTAGGTGGGCATATATTCCCTACCTCAATGATAATATTACAGAAACAGGATATAGATGTAATCCTGGGTATGAATTGGATGTACCAAAGAGGAGCCCTTATAGATGCACTGCATAGAACTATAAGGTTGAACCTACCAGATAATAAATCTCATCTTCTTATCCAACTTCCTATTCCCAAGAGAACAGTTGAAAGGATATGTGCAACTTCAGTACAGGAGATTTGTGATATACCGGTAGTCTGTGAATTTCCAGATGTGTTTCCAGATGATCTACCCGGTATGCCACCGGACAAAGATGTAGAGTTTGTGATTGAGTTAAAACCGGGTACTGCCCCAATATCCTGGAGAGCTAACAGAATGCCACCCAATGAATTGGCAGAACTCAAGGATCAATTGCAAGAGTTACGTGACAAAGGTTTTATCAGACCCAGTTCCTCACCATGGGGATGTCTGGCTCTTTTTGTCAAGAAGAAAGATCAGACTTTAAGGATGTGTGTTGATTATCGACCGCTGAATGAAGTAACCATTAAGAATAAATATCCATTGCCTCGCATTGATCTACTCTTTGATCAGCTTACGGGGGCAAAGGTATTTTCTAAGATTGATCTTCGATCGGGGTACCATCAAATCAAGATTCGACCTGAAGATATCCCAAAGACTGCATTCACCACCAGATATGGACTGTATGAGTACCTAGTTATGTCTTTTGGTCTCACCAATGCACCGGCACATTTCATGTATCTGATGAACTCAGTTTTCATGCCGGAGCTTGACAAATTTGTGGTAGTGTTTATTGATGATATCCTGGTATACTCCAAAAGTAAAGAAGAGCATGTTGAGCATCTCAGAGTTGTTCTGACTCGTCTGAGAGATCACCAACTGTATGCCAAGTTCAGTAAATGTGAGTTTTGGTTAAGAGAAGTGCAATTCTTAGGACATGTGTTGTCAGCCGAAGGAGTAGCAGTAGATCCTGGCAAGGTGAAAGATATTCTGAATTGGAAACCACCAATCTCAGTTCATGAAGTCCGAAGTTTTCTCGGAATGGCGGGTTATTACCGTCGATTCATACCTAACTTTTCAAAGGTAGCCAAGCCAATTACAGAGTTGTTGAAGAATCAAACTAAGTTCATATGGTCTCCAGAATGTGAGAAAGCCTTTAGAATTCTAAACAAGTCGTTGACAACTGCTCCAGTTTTGGCACAACCAGATGTAGAAAAGCCATTTGATGTTTACTGTGATGCCTCGGGTATTGGCCTTGGTTGTGTACTGATGCAAGAAGGCAAAGTCATTGCTTATGCCTCGAGTCAGTTGAAGCGCCATGAAGAACATTATCTGACACATGATGTTGAACTAGCAGCTGTGGTTCATGCATTGAAAATCTGGCGTCATTACTTGTTAGGTAATACTTGCCACATGTATACAGATCACAAGAGCTTAAAGTATATCTTTACTCAATCAGAATTGAATATGAGGCAAAGAAGGTGGCTTGAGTTAATAAAGGATTATGATTTAGAAGTACACTATCACCCTGGAAAAGCGAATGTTGTTGCCGATGCACTCAGTAGAAAGAATCATTGCAATTGCATGACTGTAAAGCCAATAAATTACAGTTTATGTTATGAATTAGAAAAGTTGAATATTAAAATAGTTCAACAAGGTCAGTTGACTAATGTCACAGTAGAATCAATAATCAAAGATCAAATTGTATCTGCTCAGAGAACAAATTCCGGAATAGCTCACCTCAAAGAAAAAGTTAGAACTGGTCAACAGACAGATTTCAGTATTGATGATGCAGATATGTTGTGGTTTAAGAACCGGCTAGTGGTCCCAAAGGTTCCAGAGTTACGTCAGCTCATTCTTGATGAAGCACATAGTACAAGGTTTTCTATTCATCCAGGGAGTAATAAGATGTATCAAGATTTGAAACAGAGATTCTGGTGGACCAAAATGAAAATTGAGATCACCAAGTATGTTGCCAGATGTGACACTTGTTGTAAAGTGAAGGCAGTACACTTGAGGTCGGTAGGAATGTTACAACCCTTGCCCATTCCATCCTGGAAATGGGAAGATATCAGTATGGATTTCATTACTGGGTTACCCAAGACCTCAAGAGGCTTTGATTCAATTTGGGTCATTGTGGACTGACTGACAAAGTCATCTCATTTTATTCCAGTTAAGGTGGACTATTCTACTATAACTTATGCAAGAATTTATATTGCACGAATCCTGAGTCTTCATGGGGTACCAAAGACCATTGTATCTGATAGAGGTACGCAGTTTGTCAACAAATTTTGGAGACACCTACATGAGTACCTGGGTACAAAACTTTTGCATAGTACCGCTTATCATCCACAAACAAGTGGTCAGACTGAAAGGGTCAATCAAATTCTAGAGGACATGTTAAGGTCATGTGCACTTAATTATTCAGACACTTGGGACGAGTGGTTACCTTTAGCAGAATTCTCCTACAATAATAGTTATCAAGAGAGTATCAAAATGGCACAGTTTGAAGCATTGTATGGCCGCAGGTGCAGAACTCCATTGAATTGGTCAGAACCGGGAGAAAGATGGTTTTTCGGTGTTGATCTTGTGAAACAAACAGAAGAAAAAGTTCGACAGATCCAGAATAATTTGAAAGTTGCTCAGTCTAGACAAAAGAGTTATGCTAATAAAAGGCGTAGACCTTTGGTATTCCAAGTAGGGGATTATGTTTATCTAAAAGTATCACCCATGAAAGGAGTTAGCAGATTTGGAGTCAAAGGCAAACTCGCACCACGTTATATTGGTCCTTTTCAAATCATTCAACAATGTGGAAAGGTGGCATATAAGTTAAAGCTGCCTGAACAACTATCAGCCGTGCACAATGTATTTCATGTATCACAAATGAAGAAGTGTCTACAAGTACATGATCAAGTGGTCGATGTTGAGGGAGTTGAACTTGAAGCGGACTTGACATATTCTGAACATCCTATCAGAGTTTTGGATCAAAAAGATCGTGTTGCCCGAAGTAGAACAACTAAATGGTACATAATACAATGGAATCAACATTCAGAAGAGGAAGCCACCTGGGAATCGGAGGATTACCTGTTGGAGAATTTCCCGAAGTTCTTTGCTTCTATCTAGGTTGCAATTTCTCCTTTAAACTGTAACCTATCCTTTTAAAATCTTTGTAATGCAGAAAACCCCTACCTGTTTTGTAGACAAGTCTTGAACGTGTTTGCGTGACACGTTTCCTTTTCCATTACTTAACTCAAGGCTTTAAATCTCAGGACGAGATTTCTTTAAGGGGGAAGGGCTGTAACACCCCGGGTGTTATAGTGCTAATTAATCTGCCATGTCATCATAATGCATTGCAAAGCATCCCTGTTATGTTAACGTTGTTATGCATCAACTAAAACAAGTTTACTTATCTAGGTTGAATGTGTTTCTCTGTGGTGTGCTCCAAACCCGAAAACCCTAATTTCGAATGCCACCGCAAATGCTTAGTCCATGCCCTGCGTAATTTGAGGTGTGCGACTGTGTTGCACACTAGTGTCAAGTGTAGGGTATGAGCTCAAGTACAACTTCTAAAATGAAGCTCCAAATTTGAGTTTGAATTGGAGTCCCAAAACTTGTCACGAGTTTTCCGATTCGAATTCGAATTCAAATCTGGGGAGAAGTGTAAAAGAATTTCAAAAGCTAAATTGGTCAACCAAGAGTGGAATTTGGTCAACCATGTCATGTTGGTCCAAATGATGCCCTTGGGTGAGGTTTTGATCACTAAGTAATCACAAATCAAAGTAGCAACAAATTCCAATTTAAAATTCCTCCGAAAACCCTAAATTTCAAAATCCTATTTTACCCCTTTTGAAATAATTCAAAATCTAAGCAAAATTTGGGAAAAAGTTCAAAACCAAGTTTGTAGAACTTTTCAAGGGCTACAACTTTGCTGTTTTGAGTTTTCAAAGTTTTAGTGTAAAATGTGGAGCAATTTTGAAAACAAACAAATTTCAAATTTAATTCATTTTTGTCCCCAAACTAAGATTTCAAAATGGATGCAGAATTTGAAAAAGTTTTGAACAGCAAAGTTGTAGGTCTGGTCAAGATATACAACTTTGATGTTTGGATATTTTGAAGTTTCAATATAAAATCAAAAGTAATTTCTAAATTACCAAATCTAAAGAATGTGTCCCTTTTTGAATTTAAACTCAAATTTCAAAATCCAGTGAGAACTTGAAAAAGTGTTCAATACAAAACTTGTAGAGCTTGAAATTCTGAAGATTTCATACATTGGAAGTTTTTCAAGTTGTTACATGATTTTGAAAGTAATTTAAAAAATCAGTTTGAATTTCAAAAGTTTGGGGGGGAGCTACAGTGTCGGGCCAATCACCGCCGACCACCGCGCGGTATGGGCGCCGGCGAGACGCCGGACGGCTTCGGCCGGCTTCCAGGCGCGCCCTCGATCGCCAGCACGACATCGCGCGTCTTCCAATGCAGTCACCGTGGTCGTTCCCTATATATATGCGAGCTCACCGTGACTGGTTTTGCTTCTCCGTTTTCGCCACCGTCGCCACCGCAGCTCCGCCGCTCGCCGCTGCCGCCACCAGGCCATCTCCGGCCACGCTAATCACACCCTTAGCTCTGCCTCATCCTTGCGCACCTCGTGAACCAGTTGAGATGGCCCAATTCCACCTGGATCGCCGGGGAACCGTCGTCTTCCACCTCGGGTCGCCGCCGTTCCCGTCGAGCCCCGCCACCGTGGCCAGCCGCCTCCAGAGCCTCTCATCTTCAACCGATCACTCCTTCGTGATCATGGTATGCCCCTGATGCTCCCTGACCACTTGCTTTGATCGTTACACCATCGTGTTGTCGAGTCGCCGGTCACCGTGGTTGTCGAGTCGCCACCGTCGTCGGTGAGGTGTCGCCGGAGCTCGAGCCATGGTGTTTAGTAGCAAAATGGAATCGTGGGGTAGTGTAGATGGTGATGGTAGTGTCGGTTTGTCGACCAAAGCACCGGTCACCGGCCGGCCACCACGGGAGAGCGCGCGGGCACGCGGGAGCGAGCGGGCGAGTAGGAGGAAGGCGATGACAAGTGGGTCCGCGTGGTCAGCGAGAGAGAGAGGGAGAGCGGGTGCGCGCGTGAGGCAGGCCGCCTGCTGGGCCACGCGACTGGGCCGGTCGCGAGCGCGCGAGCGTGGGCGAGCGCGTGGTCGCGTGGGCCGTTTTGCTGGGCCGGACCGGAGAGGAGGAAGAGAAGCAGCCCGATTCGGTTTTTCGTTTTCGTTTTTCTTTTTCAAATAAATGAATAGTGCTATTATTTGTTTATTTCATTAAAAATTGTGTAGAGTTCCAAAATTCATGAAAATTTTTGTGTAAGCTTCTCAATGTATAAACTATCTAGGAAAAATGTTAAATCATGAATTTGAACACTTTATGCAGTAGAATTAATTGGTTCCAATAATGATTAAATGCAACTTCTAGGAATTTTAATAATTAATTTATTAATCCAAAAATTATGAAATTTATTATGACACTGTTATAAATCATTCTTAACCCACAGAAAAAGTTGAGCTTGTTTAGATAAAGTTTGATCAACTTCTAAATATGCCCTAATTATTTAAATAGTAAATCAATGTTAATTTGAGAACTTTAAGTGTTGTGTGCCTTTGTGATTGAGTGATGTCATTGGGTCACTACCCTTTGGTGATCTTTGGCACCTTAATTTCATGATTGAGCTCGTTAGTAACTTGTGTTAGGTTAAAAGCTGGTATCGCTGGAAATCGTCGCTACTAGTTAGTAGGTTTTCAGTTTGCGACAGTATCGTGAAGGGAAGTTGTACTCAAGTTGTAACTCGTAGCATGTTATCATCAAGCATCATGTTAAAGCATGTTATGTATTCGTGTAGTCTCCACTTTCGAAGAAGCCGAAGTCGCCGAATAAGCTTCCGGAGAAGAGCGATCGTCGGTGGGTTCCGGACCAGACGTTGGAGTCCCCGAGTCTGAGTCAGTCGTCGTGTCTGAGCAAGGCAAGCCCCGGTGCATTTAAACCCTACCTTGAATTTTACAAATATTTTATTATTTATATTATGGTTTACTACATTAAGTAATTAGGAGTTGAGTGATAACCTAATTGCTGCATTATCATCCTTGATTATTGTGATATCAACCTTGATACCTGTTTTACGGAAAATGCGTAGTATGCTTCGCTATGCTTAGAAGTTAAGCTTTTAAATGCAATGTTTACATAGCCATGACAGCGTGTACCCTTGGGGCTAGAATCGGGCCGGGTTCGAGGAGTACTGTACTCTCGGGTGGCGATGGACACGTTCTGGTTTTGGGAGATCTAAATGAGGGTTGATATATGCAGATTCAGTTCTACATATGTCATGATGTTAGGGATCCCCAGCTGGGTATAATCGGTTCGAATTGTCGTTGCTCCTCGGTTATGGAGACTTGATCACCTGACTTGCATCGTAGTTAAGAACTGGAATGAAAGAAAGAATGAGAAAGAATTTGATGATAATTACTTTGATCTAGATTAGGATCACCTAGAGTTGGTTAATGAACCATCAATGGTAAAAGTAAAATGTTGAAGATAAGGACTTACTTTAGTAAGCTTTTCTGCAAAAGAAAATCTTGATTCTGGATTACCCGTACCTTGATTCCCTAAAGCTAGCATGCCCTTGGAGTCTTTGTCTTAGTCGGGTAAGTCTTGTTGAGTACTCTCGTACTCAGGGTTTGTTGAACCCCTTGTTGCAGGTGCGGTTCATGAACAAGTCTGCTTCGAGCCTTGTTGCATGACCGTCGTGGTTGAAGAAAGTGACGACGAGTAGACTGTGTGGCCTTTGGGCAAGGCATCTTGTTTGGGTGTTGTAATAAAGTTACTACGATACTTCTCTACTACTGGTTTGAAAAAATGTTACATAAAGTTTGAGGTTTGAAAACTGGTTTGTAACCCTAAGTTATTGTAAGACTTCCGCTACTTTACTCTGTTGAATATTCTGAATAAACTGTTGTAATATTGCAATACTCTTGTGATTGGATCCTCTTCAGAGGAAAGAAGGCCTTTTAAGTTATGGTGAACATAAGTACGTCTGTCAGAGGTCATTATGGCAATGACGGGTACTTGTGGGCCATCATAATTAGGAGGTTCTATGACAGCTGGTACCAGAGCATAATCACTCAGGTTATTGTAGTATTACTTTGCAAAACTTCAAAATGTTTTGGGTCAAATAAACTTAATATTAATATTTTGGTCCAAATTGCTTTTGCTTATCTTAATCTATTCTATAGTTTCCTTAGCTCATATTTGAAAGCTTCGTAGTGAGGTATCATGTATAGTGCCCTATGTTATAAAGATTGCATGTGTTACTTAATCTTTCTGTTAGATCGTAAGTACGGTGCATGCATCATGTTTAATTAACCTGCTTAAGTTACCTTCCCTTTTAAAGTGGTTTGGGTTAAGTAAGGTTCAATCCTATTCATGCTAACCTTCAGATCCCTCCTATCTGTTCTCATCATCCTAATTCTATCTTGCTTTAGGATGGCACGTGTAAAGACGACTCCTCGTAAGAAAATGGGTCCACAAGGAGTGCCGCGTCATCAGTTGGCCGCCAGAGTTGATGGAGCAAGCAGTAGCCGCAATCCGAACCCGGATTCAGAATCAGAGGTTGCAAGGCTTACATCAGAAGTGGAGCGACTGAAGCACAACATGCGTTTTTGGAAACAGTTCCAGAACGAGTCTCTAGAAAAGGAGACAGAAGCCAGGGCTCGTGTTTGTGAGTTGGAGCTTTATGCGACACACCTAGAGCAGTACGACACTGTTTTGCATGAGGAGGTCCATAGGCTACATGATCTGATGAATCCTAATCATCAGCCCGAGGCAATAGAAGATGATGTTGGTGCTGTGATTGTTCCTGGCGGAGAGGACAATGAAGAATATCCAGAAGAAGATGAACCCATGATGGAAAGTGGGGATGATGCAAGTCATGTCACTGGTGCAAGTGCTCCAGAGGTTGAGGATGGAGTGATTGTGATCAGTGATGATGGTGAGGAGTGAAGTGTTGACATGAATGGCTATGTAATATAGTAGTCTTTCCTGTTTTCTAAGAACCCTAGTGGGTAGTTTCTTGCTTGAGAGCAAGTTTGTAATAAAATAATGTATGATAAGTTTGTGTGTGTATACAAGTTCTGTACTAACTGCTTTTTAATTCAATAAAGCGATGTAAATAAACATGGTTTGTGTACAACAGATGGACGGTACTGGAACTTCCCAGGAAGGGGACAATACTCCGAATCCCCCACCGTTTCCACCCACCTTGGCAGAAGCTATTGCCGCACTGGTTAATGCCACTACCCTGTTGGCTCAGAATCAGAATCAGAATGGAAATCAGGGTCGTCGAGGCCGTAACAATGGAGGGGAAACCACTTATGTGGATTTCACCGATACCCGTCCCCCAGTGTTCTCAAAGGCAGATGAGCCGCTAGAGGCGGATGACTGGCTCCATACCATGGAGCAGAAGTTTGAACTTTTACAGTGCACGGAGCACCAGAAGCCCGTGTTTGCAGCACAGCAACTCAGAGGTGCCGCAGGGGCGTGGTGGGCGAATCTAGTCGCCGCACGGCCTGCTGGCCACCGTGTCACTTGGCAGGAGTTTCGTGATGCCTTCAAAGCACATTATATCCCAGATGGTGTCATGGCCATGAAGTTAGAAGAGTTTCTCTCGCTGAAGCAAGGGAACCAGACAGTTCTGCAGTATGTGGGCAAATTCAATCATCTGTCCCAGTATACAGCGGAATATGTGAACACCGATGCGAAGAAGAAGAGTTGTTTCATGAGAGGTTTGAGTACCAGAATCCAGGAAGCATTGGTCACCTGTTATAACGCCACATACCATGAGATAGTCAATGTGGCTATTGCGTCAGAAGAGAAGTCCCGACTGCACAAAGAGTCGAAGAAAAAGAAGCCAGTGTTTTCTAGCCCGTCTGGTGGCATTAAGAAGCACCAGAAGTTTGTTTACACCCTCAGAACCATTTTCGCCCAACTTATCGTCCACCGTAATACCAAGCTCAGCCGCAGATGTTTTTCCGTCCTGCCGCAACCCCGCAATTTACACAACAGCCGAATGCCCCTGGTATTCAAAACCAGACTCTAGTAACCCATAACTTTCCCTGCTACAATTATGGAAAGCCAGGCCACTTTTCCAAGGACTGCCCGTATCCAAGGCAGTACAATCCTAATTATCCCAGAGCTCCCGTACCACAACAGCAACAATCTCAGAGCAAGAATAATAATCTGAATGTGCAGAGGGGTAAGGGTGAGAAGAAGAAGACTAGACGTGTGTTCTACACTCAAGCAAGTGCAATCCCAGAGGGAGAACCTGTTATGATGGGTATGTTCCCTATTGCTAATCATCCAGCAGTACTGTTATTTGATTCAGGTGCATCGCATACATTCATAAATCGCACCTTTGTTGTTAAGCATGACATTCCAATTATGGGGACTGTTGACGGTTCTTAAGTATCAATTTTAATTATCCAATAAATAAGGGAAAGGACCTATATGCAAGCAACACCTAGAATTAGGGTTTGATCTGACAGAATTCCACGAGTTTTGTTGTTTATCTGTTTCTGCAGGGGGTTATCAGGAAATACAAAGGAAAGGCCCACACGTCGAAATTACATAGAGATATTAACGTGTTCACCGATTTTCTATCATCTAGAAGACTCCAGAAGCCACGGGATCGAACGGGAGGCCGAACGGGCCCGGGACTAGGGCGCCCGCCCTGGACCCTGGGGCGCCCGCCCTAGGTCTGCAACCAATCAGGACGAGTCTCGCGGATTATGCCCCACCGACCTAAAGGATCAAGGAAAACCGTGCGATTAATGTCGGTTTGATCCGACGGCCCAGGTTCACTTGAAGGGACTATATAAGCAGGACCCCTGGCCCCTGGAGAGGAGAATCCAAGTCCATTATTTTCATATTTTCCAGAGAGGATTCAGAGAGAGAGGTTCCCTTAGGGTTCCCACCTCATTAGGGCTTAGCATCCAATGTGAGATTAGACTTAGTTCTTCTAGATTGAGAGAGATAGAGTGGAGGTATAGATCGAAGGAATCCCGGCCTGTCGGTGACTACTTCGAGGTTGTACCTACAGGATCAAGTTCTCCTAACCCGAGGCTTGCTCCTAGGATTCTTCAGTATTTCAACTTCTAAATTTTAGTAAGTTCTTTGTTTTATTGTTCTTTGGTTTATGAGTTTACTTTAATCTCTTCGCGTAGAGTTTAGAGTAATCATCTCTAGCGTAAACGAGGTGTTTGGGCTAGGATACTCATAGATATCCCCTGTCTAGCCGGACCGTGGTACTAGCGAGGAACGTGACATTTCCGTAGCTACCTTTGTATTCCATATCCCGTTAGCAGGATCGATAGGGTTTATAGGTGCGGGTCGAACATCCTTTAAGGTGTCTAGATTCCGTGAGCCTCCCCAATAGAGCAGTAGATCATCCTTACCAAGGTTAGAACGAGAGTGCAGTTGCAGTCTTCTCTATACATCGCTCACATCAAATCACAGTGGTTGTAGCCTAAAGGTTAGTAGTAATAGATTTGGTTAGTCAGATGCACGCTTTCTCCTAGTGGTAAAAAAATAAATACAATACTCTTGATAACATCCCAGGTGAAGTGCTCACCGATATCCGTGCGCTTGCGGATCATTTCCTAATTGCGTTACCAAATATCAACAAGCATTTCTGGCGCCGTTGCCGGGGAGAAAGACGGTTTGCTGAGATAACCTTGAATCTTACTACTAGCTTGTACCTATACTTTTATCTTTCTTTATCTTTTTATTCCTTATCTTTTCTTTATTCTTACCTTATGGAGAACCAAGATTCTAAATCAATCTATCAATTTGCAACACCTTCGGAAACTGACCTTTTACCATGGGAGTCTTCACAGCCTATCCAAACATCCCAGTATAGGTTAAGTTCAAGGTTAATTGCCATGATTGAGAACCTATCCTTTTCAGGAAAGGAAGACGAAAATCCTT
The DNA here is from genome assembly GCA_022457205.1 of Saccharum spontaneum. Lineage (NCBI taxonomy): Eukaryota > Viridiplantae > Streptophyta > Magnoliopsida > Poales > Poaceae > Saccharum > Saccharum spontaneum. The sequence continues at coordinate 16,238,404 of CM039602.1, read as the reverse complement.
ACCTTCATATTAGAGATTTTGAGCAAACATGCGATTGTCTTCGCATTGAAGGCATTTCTGATAAGACTTTACGTTGGAAGCTTTTTCCTTTTTCCTTAAGAGGAGAAGCTAGACGATGGTATAGTCAGAAGGTAAGTCAACAACGAGGTGAATGGGGAGTCTTACGAGCCAACTTCTGTTTAGATTTTTATTCCCTCGATCGTATCGCTGACCTTAGACTCGAAGTTCTATCTTTTAAACAAAAAGAAAATGAAACTTTGGGAAAATCCTGAAAACGTTTTTCTGATCTTTTAGAATCTGGTCCAAAACTCAATATTGAAGACCCTATTCTCCTTTTTCATTTCTTTCGAGGTCTTCAGAAAGATCATAAACAAATGCTACATACAATGTCTAGAGGTTCTTTCTTTCGTATCCCTACTGATGAAGCTAGAGCAATCCTAGATAGAATCCTAGAAGCTGAGATGGATAATGCCCTCCATGATGAAACCTACGAAGCCGAAGTAGACACTCTGCCGAATTCTTCACCTACTTCAGCTATCCCAAGTTTTGAGCCACAAAAGAAAGAAATTCCACCACCTGATTTCATGCTGGATATAGAATTCGATCTTTTTGCCGATTTTGGAAACATTTCAAACTACCATTCTATAGACAAACCCCAAAGCGGCCATTATAGCATTTGTTTACCAAGTAAATATCAATTGAGAGAGCTTATCTCAGTCATGAGTAGCGAATGGTTGGAGGAGTTAGAGCTTTCCTCTGAAGTGATCCGTTTGGATACACCTCCTATCACTATACGCTGTGCTTATGATTCTGATCAATTTGATGCTCTCTATAATCCTGTTGTGGGGATCAATATCATGTCTGAAGTTTTTGCACTTAAATTATTTGGAAAATTAATTTTAACCCCCACAACAAAGTTCATGAAGGAATCTTCGGGACGATTGGTCCCCAGTCTTGAAATTGTGAATGTCCTACCCTTTATGGTAGAAGGCTCCATGATTCATTTGAACTTTTATATCTTTGATACATGGGACTTTGACCTGTTGATAGGACAACCATTTAGAAGACTCCTTTATGAAGGTCAAACTGGAAAGCTACACATTTCTTTTGGAAAGGATTTTAAATTCCCTATGACAATTTCTCACTCCTTGAATAATAAGATCGAGTCATCTCTTTTGCCTGATCCTATGGAAGAGGTAAAAGCTGCGTCTCTAGAGCTTTTAAATGAATCAGACTTAGAAGAAGAAGCCCCTTTCTTCATAGAAGAGGAAGCTGAACCTTCTGAACCTGAACCTTTAGATGAGTTTGCAGAAACACCCAGACCTCCTATAGAGCTTAAAACTTTACCACCCGGTCTTATCTATGCTTTCCTAAACAATAATCCAGAGTTTCCTATGATCATTAGTAATAAACTCACTCAGGAACAAACTCTGTGATTAATGACCATTTTAGAAAAACATCACTCAGTCTTTGGCTACTCAGTCCAAGATCTTACAGGAATCAGTCCTATGATTTGCACCCATCGCATTCCGATAGATCCTTCTGTTTCACCTTCTCGGGAACCCCAACGTAGACTCAACAACGCGATGAGAGAAGTAGATAAAAAGGGAGTAGAAAATTCTGTTGCTGATCACTTATCTAGAATGCACTTTAAGGATCCACAGGAAACACCCATTAATGATTCACTCCGGGACGACATGCTCTATGGAATCAACAGGTCTGACCCCTGGTATGCAGATATTGTTAATTTTATGGTTTCAGGGTATGTACCACTAGGAGCGAACAAGAAGAAGCTTATTCAAGAAAGTCGTTCACACATATGGGATGAGCCATACCTCTTCCAAGTATGCGCTGATGGCTTACTCAGAAGGTGTGTGACCACTGAGGAAGGGTGGAAGATCATCGACAGATGCCATTCATCACCATACGGAGGTCATTATGGAGCATTCCGTACACATTCAAAGATCTGGCAATGTGGATTCTATTGGCCTACAATGTATGAAGACACAAGGCAATATATCAAAAGATGTGGGCCATGTCAAAGGCACGGAAACATAAATATAAGAGATGCTATGCCACTCACCAACAACCTTCAGATTGAGCTATTTGATGTTTGGGGAATAGACTACATGGGTCCATTTCCTCCATCAAAGAAGTGTGAATTCATCTTGGTGGCAGTTGACTACATCTCCAAGTGGGTAGAAGCACTACCTTGCAAGCGTGCCGACAATATTAATTCAAAGAGGATGTTTGAAGAGATTATATTTCCAAGATTTGGAGTCCCTAGGGTGGTGATAAGTGATGGGGGATCACACTTCATCGACAAACGCTTTGAGCATTATCTAGCAAAACATGGAATCCGTCACAACGTTGCTACCCCATATCATCCTCAGACAAGTGGCCAAGCAGAGACTTCCAACAAGCAAATCAAGAACATTCTTCAGAAAACAGTAAATGAGACGGGAACAGCATGGAAGGAAAAGTTACCCGATGCACTCTGGGCATACCGGACAGCATACAAGACCCCAATTGGAATGACCCCATACCAATTGGTGTACGGGAAGACTTGCCACTTGCCTGTTGAACTAGAGTTCAAAGCACACTGGGCCATAAGAAGATGGAATATGGACCTAGATGTTGCTGGAGATCATAGAAGAATGCAACTATCAGAATTGGAAGAATGGCGAGAGAAAGCATATCACAATTCGAAGATCTACAAAGAAAGAGTCAAAAGATGGCATGACAAGAGGATCAAGAAGAAGGAGTTCTCACCCGGAGATAAGGTATTACTTTTTAATTCCAGGGTGAAGCTTTTCGGGCATGGAAAACTCCGGAGTAAATGGGAAGGATCATACAAGGTAGTCAATTCATCATCCCACGGAGCTATTACACTTCAAAACAACGAAGGTACGTTATTCAAGGTAAATGGTCAACGTCTTAAATTATTTTTAGAACCCAATAAAGAATTAGAAGAAATAGACGTGATCCATTTTTACCTTCTGATGGAGAATTAAAGCCCGACCTTTTTAATCTGACGTTTTTGGGCCACGTATATATTTTTCGGGATAAAAATACTTCTAGAAACACGCTCGAGCAAGCGGGCCCGCAGAGGAGGCAGGCCCAGGGCAGGCGCCCTGAGGATGAGGGCGGGCACCCTGCCCTGGTGTCCCCTCGGCCCCGGCCTCTTCCGACGTGCTTTCCTCATCTATGGTTATCCAGAAAATTCCGCGAATGGGTTGTTACGCACGCCCGGCGGCGGGATGGATCTATGGAAACCCTAGAGGCACTTTTTGACCCCTATATAAACAGACCCCTGACGTCAGCTTTCAACACTAATTCATTCAATCCTTCTCTCCTCCTCAATTAGAGCTTGTCTAAGTTCCTTGCTTCTCCAATGGCCGACAAGACCCACCGCAACTGGGAGATCGTCCCTTACGACCTCAATCGCAAGCCCAAGGATGACCCCGACGCCTACGTCCCGGCCAACACAGAGCGACAGCTAGCAGCCCCACCATCAAACCAGCGCAGCTCAATCTCATCCTACTACGCCCAACCAGTTCTTACTGCACCACCGCAGCCCCTTCTTCTCAAGGGACCGTCGTCCAAGCAAGAAGCCATCGTCAAGGTACCAGCCGGCACGAAAATCCTGCCACCTAAACCCAATGAGCGGGTTGTAGGCGTCAAGACCAACCGGAGCGACGAGATCAGCAGCGTCCACTACACTATGGAGAAGGAGAGGCCCCACTTCGAAGGAGTTAGGATAGCAAAAGTTCGCTTCATCCCACCAAAGGAAGCTCCTAAGCACGCTCTCAATTCGTTTGAGACACCACCGAAGCGCCGCAGGACCATAGCAGATGTGGATGAGGACATCAGGACAGCAAATAGACATATTATGGAACTTCAGTCCACAGTTAGTTCCCTTAGTAGGCAGGTCTCCAACCTGAACACTACTGTGCTCGCGCTTAAACGTGACCTTTCTGATGCCCTTGCTAGGATCAGGGATTTAGAGCAACACTGAGCTATCTAGATTAGACCTTGAGGCAGTGTGTCTTAGTCTTCATCATTAGATTCAATTAGATTCAATTCAGTTTAGATTAGTTCACTTCATTAGTCAGTGTAATAAATGCCTCAAGACAAATAAAGATTATTATTATTATTATTATGCCTCGTGTATCTCCACTTTATTTTTATGCAAGAAAGCAGGAAACAAGTATGGGGGAATCCCCCCGACATGGTAAATGCACTTCGATTGCACCACTCCACGATTCAAGTACATACTCTGCACGCTTTATTTACATATATACAAATACATATTGGGCTGTGTAGAATATTGTTCCTAACATGATAATTTAAAAAGACAAAAATATTTTTAATCATGATCAATCTCACTCTGTGATATTTCTGAAAACCTGCATTTATTGAAAATCATTTTAAAAACCATGTGTTACTCAAGTCATTGTGGAATGTGAGATGGTAGAATATGAGTATCTTATTCTTGAAATCTTTGTCGCTTGGAGATTTCCTTTTCAAAAACTTCAAAAATATAGCTACCATCCTCAATATTTTATATGCCTGATAAACCTAAAAATATTAATTTGCTTTGTATTGAGTTTGTGCAAAACGAGTTAGACCCTTGTTGAGAGATTTATCATGCTCCCAAGATCAAGACATTTTTATTCAGAAAGATTCACTCTTCCGAAGTATTATTGCATTAGAGGCATGGACTATGCAAAAATATATTTCGAGGAAATAAAAAGGAGCAAGTGCTCGACAACCTCGTAGAAAAATGGACAAGTGTCCGGAAGTAGAATTAGGGGTACCTCAGTATCCACCTGAAAAAAAATGAGATGATAAAAATATATATGGTAAAAAGAAAATGATAGCCCATGGTCCTTCTAATAAGCAATATGCCAGTAAGAGTTGACAAGTTTTAATTTTCAAAGTCTTTGATCTAAGAGTATGGCATTCCTCTCCTCGGATCCCGTTTTGACCCAGGCAATATATGCAAAGTAAGTATGCTTGAGAATTTCTACAAATTAAAATAGCCTCAGTGAGATATACAAAAGATAAATGAGTGATCTGAGAGCCCCTATGAGGATAAAGGTATGCTAAGTTTTCTATTCAAAAATATATAAAAAACTCCAAGTGACAGGGTTGAGAAGAAGAAAGGATCTCTACTTCAACCATATATTTCCCTGACTACAGTGCACAGTGGACATTCACAACACCCTGCAGGTATAAAAAGAATGCTTTACAATGTTTCAACCCCAGTTATTTTTCTGAACCATCCTTTTCTCGAGGACGAGTAAAAGCCTAAGTATGGGGGTGTTTGTTGACGGTTCTTAAGTATCAATTTTAATTATCCAATAAATAAGGAAAAGGACCTATATGCAAGCAACACCTAGAATTAGGGTTTGATCTGACAGAATTCCATGAGTTTTGTTGTTTATCTGTTTCTGCAGGGGGTTATTAGGAAATACAAAGGAAAGGCCCACACGTCAGAATTACATAGAGATATTAACGTGTTCACCGATTTTCTATCATCTAGAAGACTCCAGAAGCCACGGGATCGAACGGGAGGCCGAACGGGCCCGGGACCAGGGCGCCCGCCCTAGACCCTGGGGCGCCCGCCCTAGGTCTGCAACCAATCAGGACGAGTCTCGCGGATTATGCCCCACCGACCTAAAGGATCAAGGAAAACCGTGCGATTAATGTCGGTTTGATCCGATGGCCCAGGTTCACTTGAAGGGACTATATAAGCAGGACCCCTGGCCCCTGGAGAGGAGAATCCAAGTCCATTATTTTCATATTTTCTAGAGAGGATTCAGAGAGAGAGGTTCCCTTAGGGTTCCCACCTCATTAGGGCTTAGCATCCAATGTGAGATTAGACTTAGTTCTTCTAGATTGAGAGAGATAGAGTGGAGGTATAGATCGAAGGAAGCCCGGCCTGTCGGTGACTACTTCGAGGTTGTACCTGCAGGATCAAGTTCTCCTAACCCGAGGCTTGCTCCTAGGATTCTTCAGTATTTCGACTTCTAAATTCTAGTAAGTTCTTTGTTTTATTGTTCTTTGGTTTATGAGTTTACTTTAATCTCTTCGCGTAGAGTTTAGAGTAATCATCTCTAGCGTAAACGAGGTGTTTGGGCTAGGATACTCATAGATATCCCCTGTCTAGCCGGACCGTGGTAGTAGCGAGGAACGTGACATTTCCGTAGCTACCTTTGTATTCCATATCCCGTTAGTAGGATCGATAGGGTTTATAGGTGCGGGTCGAACATCCTTTGAGGTGTCTAGATTCCGTGAGCCTCCCCAATAGAGCAGTAGATCATTCTTACCAAGGTTAGAACGAGAGTGCAGTTGCAGTCTTCTCTATACATCGCTCACATCAAATCACAGTGGTTGTAGCCTAAAGGTTAGTAGTAATAGATTTGGTTAGTCAGATGCACGCTTTCTCCTAGTGGTAAAAAAATAAAAACGATACTCTAGATAACATCCCGGGTGAAGTGCTCACCGATATCCGTGCGCTTGCGGATCATTTCCTAATTGCGTTACCAAATATCAACAGGAACACAAGAAGATTTCTTTATCCAGTCGCCCGGGGGACGACTGTGTACTAAGGAGATGGTACGTGACGTACCTATAGAGTTAGGTGGGCATATATTCCCTACCTCAATGATAATATTACAGAAACAGGATATAGATGTAATCCTGGGTATGAATTGGATGTACCAAAGAGGAGCCCTTATAGATGCACTGCACAGAACTATAAGGTTGAACCTGCCAGATAATAAATCTCATCTTCTTATCCAACTTCCTATTCCCAAGAGAACAGTTGAAAGGATATGTGCAACTTCAGTACAGGAGATTTGTGATATACCGGTAGTCTGTGAATTTCCAGATGTGTTTCCAGATGATCTACCCGGTCTGCCACCGGACAGAGATGTAGAGTTTGTGATTGAGTTAAAACCGGGTACTGCCTCAATATCCCGGAGAGCTTACAGAATGCCACCCAATGAATTGGAAGAACTCAAGGATCAATTGCAAGAGTTACGTGACAAAGGTTTTATCAGACCCAGTTCCACACCATAGGGATGTCCGGCTCTTTTTGTCAAGAAGAAAGATCAGACTTTAAGGATGTGTGTTGATTATCGACCGCTGAATGAAGTAACCATTAAGAATAAATATCCGTTGCCTCGCATTGATCTACTCTTTGATCAGCTTGCGGGGGCAAAGGTATTATTGATCTTCGATCAGGGTACCATCAAATCCAGATTCGACCTGAAGATATCCCAAAGACTGCATTCACCACCAGATATGGACTGTATGAGTACCTAGTTATGTCTTTTGGTCTCACCAATGCACCGGCACATTTCATGTATCTGATGAACTCAGTTTTCATGCCAGAGCTTGACACATTTGTGGTAGTGTTTATTGATGATATCCTGGTATACTCCAAAAGTAAAGAAGAGCATGTTGAGCATCTCAGAGTTGTTCTGACTCGTCTGAGAGATCACCAACTGTATGCCAAGTTCAGTAAATGTGAGTTTTGGTTAAGAGAAGTGCAATTCTTAGGACATGTGTTGTCAGCCGAAGGAGTAGCAGTAGATCCTGGCAAGGTGAAAGATATTCTGAATTGGAAACCACCAATCTCAGTTCATGAAGTTTGAAGTTTTCTAGGAATGGTGGGTTATTACCGTCGATTCATACCTGACTTTTTAAAGGTAGCCAAGCCAATTACAGAGTTGTTGAAGAATCAAACTAAGTTCATATGGTCTCCAGAATGTGAGAAAGCTTTTAGAATTCTAAAGAAGTCATTGACAACTGCTCCAGTTTTGGCACAACCAGATGTAGAAAAGCCATTTGATGTTTACTATGATGCCTCGGGTATTGGCCTTGGTTGTGTACTAATGCAAGAAGGTAGAGTCATTGCTTATGCCTCGAGACAGTTGAAGCACCATGAAGAACATTATCCGACACATGATCTTGAACTAGCAGCTGTGGTTCATGCATTGAAAATCTGGCGTCATTACTTGTTAGGTAATACTTGCCACATGTATACAGATCACAAGAGCTTAAAGTATATCTTTACTCAATCAGAATTGAATATGAGGCAAAGAAGGTGGCTTGAGTTAATAAAGGATTATGATTTAGAAGTACACTATCACCCTGGAAAAGCGAATGTTGTTGCCGATGCACTCAGTAGAAAGAATCATTGCAATTGCATGACTGTAAAGCCAATAAGTTACAGTTTATGTTATGAATTAGAAAAGTTGAATACTGAAATAGTTCAACAAGGTCAGTTGACTAATGTCATAGTAGAATCAACAATCAAAGATCAAATTGTATCTGCTCAGAGAACAAATTTCGGAATAGCTCACTTCAAAGAAAAAGTTAGAACTGGTCAACAGACAGATTTCAGTATTGATGATGCAGATGTGTTGTGGTTTAAGAACCGGCTAGTGGTCCCAAAGGTTCCAGAGTTACGTCAGCTCATTCTTGATGAAGCACATAGTACAAGGTTTTCTATTCATCCAGGGAGTAATAAGATGTATCAAGATTTGAAACAGAGATTCTGGTGGACCAAAATGAAAATTGAGATCGCCAAGTATGTTGCCAGATGTGACACTTGTTGTAAAGTGAAGGCAGTACACTTGAGGTCGGTAGGAATGTTACAACCCTTGCCCATTCCATCCTGGAAATGGGAAGATATCAGTATGGATTTCATTACTGGGTTACCCAAGACCTCTAGAGGCTTTGATTCAATTTGGGTCATTGTGGACCGACTGACAAAGTCATCTCATTTTATTCCAGTTAAGGTGGACTATTCTGCTATAACTTATGCAAGAATTTATATTGCACGAATCCTGAGTCTTCATGGGGTACCAAAGACCATTGTATCTGATAGAGGTACGCAGTTTGTCAACAAATTTTGGAGACACCTACATGAGTACCTAGGTACAAAACTTTTGCACAGTACCGCTTATCATCCATAAACAAGTGGTCAGACTGAAAGGGTCAATCAAATTCTAGAGGACATGTTAAGGTCATGTGCACTTAATTATTCAGACACTTGGGACGAGTGGTTACCTTTAGCAGAATTCTCCTACAATAATAGTTATCAAGAGAGTATCAAAATGGCACCGTTTGAAGCATTGTATGGCCGCAGGTGCAGAACTCCATTGAATTGGTCAGAACCGGGAGAAAGATGGTTTTTCGGTGTTGATCTTGTGAAACAAACAGAAGAAAAAGTTCGACAGATCCAGAATAATTTGAAAGTTGCTCAGTCCAGACAAAAGAGTTATGCTGATAAAAGGCGTAGACCTTTGGTATTCCAAGTAGGGGATTATGTTTATCTAAAAGTATCACCCATGAAAGGAGTTAGTAGATTTGGAGTCAAAGGCAAACTCGCACCACATTATATTGGTCCTTTTCAAATCATTCAACAATGTGGAAAGGTGGCATATAAGTTAAAGCTGCCTGAACAACTGTCAGCCGTGCACAATGTATTTCATGTATCACAAATGAAGAAGTGTCTACAAGTACATGATCAAGTGGTCAATGTTGAGGGAGTTGAACTTGAACCGGACTTGACATATTCTGAACATCCTATCAGAGTTTTGGATCAAAAAGATCATGTTGCCCGAAGTAGAACAACTAAATGGTATAGAATACAATGGAATCAACATTCAGAAGAGGAAGCTACCTGGGAATCGGAGGATTACCTGTTGGAGAATTTCCCGGAGTTCTTTGCTTCTATCTAGGTTGCAATTTCTCCTTTAAACTATAACCTATCCTTTTAAAATCTTTGTAATGCAGAAAACCCCTACCTGTTTTGTAGACAAGTCTTGAACGTGTTTGCGTGACACGTTTCCTTTTTCCATTACTTAACTCAAGGCTTTAAATCTCGGGACGAGATTTCTTTAAGGGGGAAGGGTTGTAACACCCCGGGTGTTATAGTGCTAATTAATCTGCCATGTCATCATAATGCATTGCAAAGCATCCCTGTTAGGTTAACGTTGTTATGCATCAACTAAAACAAGTTTACTTATCTAGGTTGAATGTGTTTCTCTGTGGTGTGCTCCAAACCCGAAAACCCTAATTTCGAATGCCACCACAAATGCTTAGTCCATGCCCTGCGTAATTTGAGGTGTGCGACTGTGTTGCACACTAGTGTCAAGTGTAGGGTATGAGCTCAAGTACAACTTCTAAAATGAAGCTCCAAATTTGAGTTTGAATTGGAGTCCCAAAACTTGTCACGAGTTTTTTGATTCGAATTCGAATTCAAATCTAGGGAGAAGTGTAAAAGAATTTCAAAAGCTAAATTGGTCAACCAAGAGTGGAATTTGGTCAACCATGTCATGTTGGTCCAAATGATGCCCTTGGGTGAGGTTTTGATCACTAAGTAATCACAAATCAAAGTAGCAACAAATTCCAATTTAAAATTCCTCCGAAAACCCTAAATTTCAAAACCCTATTTTACCCCTTTTGAAATAATTCAAAATCTAAGCAAAATTTGGGAAAAAGTTCAAAACCAAGTTTGTATAACTTTTCAAGGGCTACAACTTTGGTGTTTTGAGATTTCAAAGTTTTAGTGTAAAATGTGGAGCAATTTTGAAAACAAACAAATTTCAAATTTAATTCATTTTTGTCCCCAAACTAAGATTTCAAAATGGCGGCAGAATTTGGAAAAGTTTTGAACAGCAAAGTTGTAGGCCTGGTCAAGATATACAACTTTGATGTTTGGAGATTTTGAAGTTTCAATATAAAATCAAAAGTAATTTCTAAATTACCAAATCTGAAGAATGTGTCCCTTTTTGAATTTAAACTCAAATTTCAAAATCCAGTGAGAACTTGAAAAAGTGTTCAATACAAAACTTGTAGAGCTTGAAATTCTGAATATTTCATACATTGGAAGTTTTTCAAGTTGTTACATGATTTTGAAAGTAATTTGAAAAATCAGTTTGAATTTCAAAAGTTTGGGGGGGAGCTATAGTGTGGGGCCAATCACCGCCGACCACCGCACGGTATGGGCGCCGGCGAGACGCCGGACGGCTTCGGCCGGCTTCCAGGCGTGCCCTCGATCGCCAGCACGACATCGTGCGTCTTCCAATGCAGTCACCGTGGTCGTTCCCTATATATATGCGAGCTCACCGTGACTGGTTTTGCTTCTCCGTTTTCACCACCGTCGCCACCGCAGCTCCGCCGCTCGCCGCTGCCGCCACCAGGCCATCTCCGGCCACGCTAATCGCACCCTTAGCTCCGCCTCATCCTTGCGCACCTCGTGAACCAGTTGAGCTGGCCCAATTCCGCCTGGATCACCGGGGAACCGTCGTCTTCCACCTCGGGTCGCCGCCGTTCCCGTCGAGCCCCGCCACCGTGGCCAGCCGCCTCCAGAGCCTCTCAGCTTCAACCGATCACTCCTTCGTGATCATGGTACGCCGCTGATGCTCCCTAACCAATCGCTTTGATCGTTACACCGTCGTGTTGTCGAGTCGCCGGCCACCGTGGTTGTCGAGCCGCCACCGTCGTCGGTGAGCTGTCGCCGGAGCTCGAGCCATGGTGTTTAGTAGCAAAATGGAATCGTGGGGTAGTGTAGATGGTGATGGTAGGGTCGGTTTCTCGACTGAAGCACCGGTCACCGGCCGGCCACCGCGGGAGAGCGCGCGGGCACGCGGAAGCGAGCGGGCGAGCGGGAGGAAGGCGATGACAAGTGGGTCCGCGTGGTCAGCGAGAGAGAGAGAGGGAGAGCGGGCGCGCGCACGAGGCAGGCCGCCTGCTGGGCCACGCGACTGGGCCGGTCGCGAGCGCGCGAGCGCGGGCGAGCACGCGGTCGCGTGGGCCGTTTGGCCGGGCCGGACCGGAAAGGAGGAAGAGAAGCAGCCCGATTCGGTTTTTCGTTTTCGTTTTTCTTTTTCAAATAAATAAATAGTGCTATTATTTGTTTATTTCATTAAAAATTGTGTAGAGTTCCAAAATTCATGAAAATTTTTGTGTAAGCTTCTCAATGTATAAACTATCTAGGAAAAATGTTAAATCATGAATTTGAATACTTTATGCTGTAGAATTAATTGGTTCCAATAATGATTAAATGCAACTTCTAGGAATTTTAATAATTAATTTATTAATCCGAAAATTATGAAATTTATTATGACACTGTTATAAATCATTCTTAACCCATAGAAAAAGTTGAGCTTGTTGTTGGGCATTCTTAACGTCATTACCAAAAGTAGACTTAGTTTTCTAATTCTAATAACGGCGCCAAAAATGCCGAACCTATCCCTCATGTCACTTAAGCCAAGTTGTCATCCCCAGCATGACATGAGAGACGCGGTATTGAAATATGCAACTGCTCTTCTAAATAAATAATAAATAAGATCTGCAAGCGCACAGATTAATACCGATGTAGCATTTTAACCGGGAAGTATTCTAGGTATCGTTATTTATATTTTTACCACTGGGAAGGGATTACTAACATCAATGTTGATTATGGAATGGAATATAGGAATGAGTATCAATCATTACATGTATAAGTGAGAGCATTCATCTATCTCTTGCATACAGGGGTAAGTGTCACATAAAATATAGATAAAGTATGAATGGTGACAAAGATAATTAATCTGATCAGCTAGCCACATATAATAATGATAAGCACCTCAACAGATATTCTAGCAAGTCATTAGCATGGTATTAGGATGAACTACAAGGATATTTCCTAAGTTATTCTTAACTATAAAGTCTAGCATATCATAGTTAGTGCAAGTACACTTGGCAATCATTACGAGAAAGGACTACGCCCATGCATAGTGATATTATCAAGGAAGATGAGAAACATAGCAATCACTCCCCCGTAATAATGTTGCTCTGCCTGCCTTACACACGGGAGGGGGACTATATAAGAACCAACGAAGCTGTCACCATCGCGGACCACCCCACGATCCGGCATATAAGGTGCAATCGCAGATAAATATGGTCTAAGCACCACGCCTACATAATTTTTATCATTTACCCATGGATCCGATGGATAAATGCTATACGATCCTAAATATGTATATAATTCCAATCTAACTAAGCCAAGCGTATAACTACGATAAACTAAGAACAATATAATTGCAAACATAAACAAGTAGAGCATAGTCATAATCAATATATTGAAATAGAACAAAGTTGTATTCATAATATTGAAGAACAAAGATGAACAATGAAGAACAGTAAAGGAATTATCAAGAATCCTCTTGACAGATCCGAAAACCAATCGAAGATTGACTCCTTCTAGTTCTAATCCTATGTAGCTATGCTATACTAGCGATCTAGTTGATGTGGTGGCTCTAGGGCTTGATCAGAGACTCTCCTCCTGAGATTAGGGTTTGAGGAATTGAGAATGAGGGAGTGCCTCCTCCAGGGGCCAGGGGTCCTGCTTATATAGCCCCCTCAAGTGAACGTGGGCCGTCGGATCAAACCGACATTAATCGCACGGTTTTCCTTGATCCCTTAGGTCGGTGGAGCATAATCCGCGAGACGGAGCCTGGTTGGCTCTCAGGCCAGGGCGGGCGCCCTAGGGAGCAGGGTGGGCGCCCTGCCTTCGGGCCCGTTCGGCCTCCCGTTCGATCTCATGGCTTCTGGAGTCTTCTAGATGATAGAAAATCGGTGAACACGTTATTATCTCTATGTAAACCCGACGTATGGGCCTTTCCTCCATATTTTCTGATAACCCCCTGCAGAAACAGACAAACACCAAAACTTGTGGAATTTTGTCAGATAAAACCCTAAGTCTAGGTGTTGGTTGCATTTGGATCCTTTTCTTTATTTATTTGATAACTATATTTGGTACTTAAGGACCGTCAACAAACTCCCCCAAGCTTACCTCTTGCTCGTCCCTGAGCAAGGATAGACTCATTATGGAGCAGAAGTTGCTGCAACGCCTTTGAACGTTGATGGTACATATGCTTTCAAATAAGGTCTCATCCCTGAGTTAGAGTAAACTGTCAAGACTTAAAACTTACTCATTTTACCTTTCACCATGGGGCTTGCAACCGTCACCTGCATCTTGAGTGGTTAAAAGATAGAATGGTCTAGTCAAACGCCATGTCTCTTATTCTTGATCAGCTATAGCTCTGGAGTTTTTGCAAATTTTTCAAATAAAACTCAGAGATTCCTTGTATGACTTTCTCGGGTCTCTCTTTTGTGGTATTTCTGGATCCTTACCAAGGCAGTAATGGTATATGCCTTCTCTCTCAAAGTATGTGGTATTTATGGTATAAGGCGTAGTGACATTGCCTTCTCTCTCACCCTACTCTAATAAGGCTTTGATATCTGGAGGTCATAGGTGGGAGATACAGTATACATACTCATAGAACATTTATTGCATAGTCAAACCATGGATCCAGAGAAACAAGTCAATAAGTCAAATCAAGATGTGCATGTGTGGTGAATGAGTGGTGTATGGTGATAACAAAAGTCTAATGCTCTTTTTGAGGGAATACATACCTTTCTTGCTTTTTAAAACTTTTGAGGGGAATGAGATGCTCTATTTTTTTTCTCTCAGGTGGGTATCTTGTACCCCTAATTCTACTGTCAGACACTTGTCCATTTTTACCTCTCGTCTCACTTTTTCTTTCTTCGAGGTTCCGAGCACTTGCTCCTTTTTATTTCCTCGTATTTATATTTTTTTAGAGCAATCTCCCTCTTTTGAAAATATAGCAAGTGGTAGTAGAAATGACTTGAGCATTAACTTCACAGGGAATAACATGAATGGGATAATGTTTTTGGCTATTCTCTCCCGGGTCAGGAGTAGAATAATTTTGGGTGGATCTGGAGATGGAAATGAGTGGATATATGTGGATGCGTACTTCCGGAGTAGAAGCAGCATGTATGAGTGAACGTGCAAGTGAATCTTGATTTTAACCACATGACAAGTTCCTAAGGGTCTACACAGCTTGACCACACTCAATGCCCATAAGCAGTAAGTAGTAAAAGTGCGGCTCTTATTCTAACAAGCATGTATATATGGCTGTGGTAGGAATTTAAACTCTCATCATACAGGAACTCATCATGCAACATTTTAAAGATTTTCAAAGATAAAATTCTCCAGAATTCTAGCATCTCTAGGAACAGATAAACAGCAGCTCAACCTTCCCATATCATATCCGCTAACAACTTAGACTTCAGATCAAGTTCTCTTCCCACTAGTTCAGGTTTAGAGCCAGTTTTAAATTATAACAGTTATGTCTAAACTAGAGAGAGAACAAATTTGAAAATTAGGCAAAGCAACTATTCATCATATCCATGCTAGAGTTTTATTTTCAAGATTCAGTTTAGCATAGCTACTTTATTTATTTATTAAACTAAGCAAATATATATAAACACAAAATATTTATTTGGGTTTTCATGATTATGCATCTTTTTATTTTAATAAAGCATAGGTATAAATGTAGATAAAAATACTTATTGGGATAAATGGGGGTGCTCTCCCACAAGCTGGATCTTGACGTAATTTCTTCTGATGTAGCTAGCAGGTGCAGAGGTGTATTTGAATGTCGGCAGCACCCTGACAACGATTAGGATGTCCTCCATCTGCTAGCCTTCCTGAATTATCTTGGCACGGCGTTCGGTGTTTTTAAGTCCTCCAAACAGGACTTCTTTTCTTCTTAGTTGTCCTGGGATTTGGGTGGCGTAGACGGTGGTTCCAGCAGCACCTCCTCTTCTTGTGTAACTGTCTTCGCTTTCCATACCCGACTTGGTGCTTCGGTCTCCTGTTGTGTATCCTCGGGCCTTATGACCTCTCCTTCATAGTCTGCCCATACGTCCTTGATGGTTTGCCTCCTTTGGTTACGGTTACGTCGCCTTCTTCTTGTCCTGACCTGCTTAGAATCTTCAACTATATAGTTAGGGTCATTAAAGTAGCGGCGTACCTTCTCAGAGGGGAAATGCATATGGACTTCTCCGGTTCCAATGTAGATGATTGCTTTGACGGTGCCTAGGAACGGTCTTCCTAGGATGATGGGTGGATCGTACTCGTCGTCTCCCATGTCAATGACCTGAAAGTCTGTATGGACAAAATGATCGTTAATTTTAACAAGGACATCGGTTACTATACCTTTGACCTTTCAGGATGTCTGATCTGCCATCTGGAGCTGAGTGTATGTTGGTTTTAAGGGCATGGTTCCGTACAAGAGCTGATAGGTGACTGTGGCCATTATGTTGACGCCTGATCCAGTGTCGCAGAGCGCCTTCTGAAAGGAGTATCCATTGATTGAGCACTCAATGCTTGGCATACCTGGGTCGTCCTTCTTGTTCAGGAAGGGCGACTTGAGTCGACCATCTTGACCTCCTTGAACTGCAGTGACCATCTTAGCTGATTCGGCCCATCCTTGGTTGTTCTTGTTCTGCTTGTTCCTCCTGTTGGTCCACTTCCTTGGTTCATGTTGGGGTTGCTCTGGGATTTGTGTAATCTTGTTCTTGAAGGAAAACGTCTCCTTCCTCCCCTTGATGTTGAAGTTGATCTTCGCAGCGCTGGCGTAGATGACAGCTCCCGAGGTGTTCAGGAATGGCCTTCCCAGAATAACTGGTGACCTCTCATCGGACCCGGTCTCTATCACCACGAAGTCAGCTGGAGCATACGAGGTACCAACTCGGACACACATGTTCTTTAATATTCCTTTAGGAAAGCTTAGTGTCCGATCTGCAAGCTGTAAACACATAGTTGTTTCTGATAAAGGATATGTAAAGAATTTTTCATAGAGTACCCTGGGCATAATGTTGACACTGGAGCCAAAGTCGCAGAGTGGTTCTGGGAAGTCCACCATGCCGATGGAGATCGGGATGACGGGGCGTCCTGGATCGCCTCTCTTGACTGGCAGAAGGTCATTATGTACTCCGACAGCGGGATTACTCCAATAGTTACCTGCATCAAACATGTCTACAAGATTTGCAGATTCTAATCCTTCTGGTTGTGATGGTATACCGGGGTTAGTAACAGGAACAGCAGCAGCTATTTGATTTAACTGAGATTCAATCATTTTATTAAAGCTAATTTGGTTTTTGATGGCCGTAGAGAAATTATCCATTCTATTATTTATGTTTTCTAGTATTTTATCATTGGATGCCAATTTCTTAGACAAGTTATCCATTAGCTTTCCTTGATTAGACACTAACTCTCTCAGGGGTGGAAAATTATTATTGTTGTTGTAAGAGTTATTACCTTGATAATTACCTGAGTAGTTACCTGAGTAGTTAGGCCTCTGTTGATTCCAACCTTGATTTTGTTGAGGACGATTGTAGTTGTTGTTGTTGTTGATGTACCTTGCATCCTCAAGCATCTCAGGGCAGTGATTGCCTGAGTGTCCAGTGTCTCCACATTCCTCACAAGTCATGTGAGAGTCGTAGACGTTCATGACTTCTCTTTTGTCTCCAGCTTTGTCATCGAGCTTTTTCATGAGTAGGTCTAGCTTTGCAGACAGCATGTCTACCTCCTTGAGCTGGTGCATACCTCCACCCTTCTTGTGTGTTTGGATCCTCTCTTCGTTCCAACCTTGGTTGGACGCCATTTTCTCCACAAGGGCTGTAGCTTGTGATATGGTGAGTGATAGAAATGCGCCTCCAGCTGCAGCATCCATGGTCTCACGAGCACTAGTGATGAGCCCGTGATAGAAAGTCTGCATAAGTAGCCAGCTTTCCATTCCATGATGGGGGCATTCTAGGATGTAATCTTGAAAGCGCTCCCATGCTTCTGGAATGGATTCATCATGTTATTGCTGAAAACTTGTAATCTTCCCACGGAGAGCATTGGTCTTGCCCATGGGAAAGAACTTAGCCAGAAAGTTCGTAGAGCAGAGTGCCCACGTAGTGTTCTTATCCTTCGTCGCGTAGAACCACTGCTTCGCTCTCCCCAATAGTGAGAATGGGAAAAGGCGAAGTAGTATGGCGTCTCTGGAAACATCTAATATAGTGAATGTGCTGCAAATCTCCAGGAAGTGTTGGGGATGAGCACTTGCATCTTCGTGCGGCTTCCCACAAAACTGGTTGGCTTGTACCATGTTGATGAGCCCTGGCTTGAGCTCAAAGTTCTTGTCGATGGCCGCGGCAGGTCCAGTGCGGATGTTGTCCGTAGTGGGAGCTGAGAACTCGCGGATCGTTTTGTTCGCCATGGCTGCGAACTCTGTTGACAAATTCCGGATGAAACTTCGGCGGTCTTTTGGATTGGATGAAGTGTTGCGTCGAAGTGTTGACTTCTTGAGCTTGGCTCTTGCCCCTCTGATTAATGCTTCGGGGTTGTCAACAAAATTTTCTGGAAGATGTCCTCTATTCATACATCACCCTGCAAAAACAATAAGAATGGAAAAATACAGGGGTAAATCTGTATAGGAGAATTGATGATCTCAATCACTTAATGATGTGAATGATGACTCGAATTCCGTATTCATTCCTTGTTAGTAAATCAACCTTCCCCGGCAACGGCGCCAAAAATGCTTGTTGGGCATTCTTAACGTCATTACCAAAAGTAGACTTAGTTTTCTAATTCTGATAACGGCGCCAAAAATGCCGAACCTATCCCTCATGTCACTTAAGCCAAGTTGTCATCCCCAGCATGACATGAGAGACGCGGCATTGAAATATGCAACTGCTCTTCTAAATAAATAATAAATAAGATCTGCAATTGCACAGATTAATACCGATGTAGCATTTTAACCGGGAAGTATTCTAGGTATCGTTATTTATATTTTTACCACTGGGAAGGGATTACTAACATCAATGTTGATTATGGAATGGAATATAGGAATGAGTATCAATCATTGCATGTATAAGTGAGAGCATTCATCTATCTCTTGCATACAGGGGTAAGTGTCACATAAAATATAGATAAAGTATGAATGGTGACAAAGATAATTAATCTGATCAGCTAGCCACATATAATAATGATAAGCACCTCAACAGATATTCTAGCAAGTCATTAGCATGGTATTAGGACGAACTACAAGGATATTTCCTAAGTTATTCTTAACTATAAAGTCTAGCATATCATAGTTAGTGCAAGTACACTTGGCAATCATTGCGAGAAAGGACTACGCCCATGCATAGTGATATTATCAAGGAAGATGAGAAACATAGCAATCACTCCCCCGTAATAATGTTGCTCTGCCTGCCTTACACACGGGAGGGGGACTATATAAGAACCAACGAAGCTGTCACCATCGCGGACCACCCCACGATCCGGCATATAAGGTGCAATCACAGATAAATATGGTCTAAGCACCACGCCTACACAATATTTATCATTTACCCATGGATCCGATGGATAAATGCTATACGATCCTAAACATGTATATAATTTCAATCTAACTAAGCCAAGCGTATAACTACGATAAACTAAGAACAATATAATCGCAAACATAAACAAGTAGAGCATAGTCATAATCAATATATTGAAATAGAACAAAGTTGTATTCATAATATTGAAGAACAAAGATGAACAATGAAGAACAGTAAAGGAATTACCAAGAATCCTCTTGACAGATCCGGAAACCAATCGAAGATTGACTCCTTCTAGTTCTAATCCTATGTAGCTATGCTATACTAGCGATCTAGTTGATGTGGTGGCTCTAGGGCTTGATCAGAGACTCTCCTCCTGAGATTAGGGTTTGAGGAATTGAGAATGAGGGAGTGCCTCCTCCAGGGGCCAGGGGTCCTGCTTATATAGCCCCCTCAAGTGAACGTGGGCCATCGGATCAAACCGACATTAATCGCACGGTTTTCCTTGATCCCTTAGGTCGGTGGAGCATAATCCGCGAGACGGAGCCTGGTTGGCTCTCAGGCTAGGGCAGGCGCCCTAGGGAGCAGGGCGGGCGCCCTTCCTCCGGGCCCGTTCGGCCTCCCGTTCGATCTCGTGGCTTCTGGAGTCTTCTAGATGATAGAAAATTGGTGAACACATTATTATCTCTATGTAAACCCGACGTGTGGGCCTTTCCTCCGTATTTTCTGATAACCCCCTGCAGAAACAGACAAACACCAAAACTCGTGGAATTTTGTCAGATAAAACCCTAAGTCTAGGTGTTGGATGCATTTGGATCCTTTTCTTTATTTATTTGATAACTATATTTGGTACTTAAGGACCGTCAACACTTGTTTGGATAAAGTTTGATCAACTTCTAATTATGCCCTAATTATTTAAATAGTAAATAAATGTTAATTTGAGAACTTTAAGTGTTGTGTGCCTTTTTGATTGAGTGATGTCATTGGGTTACTACCCTTTGGTGATCTTTGGCACCTTAATTTCATGATTGAGCTCGTTAGTAACTTGTTTAGGTTAAAAGCTGGTATCGCTGGAAATCGTCGCTACTAGTTAGTAGGTTTTCAGTTTGCAACTGTATCGTGAAGGGAAGTTGTACTCAAGTAGTAACTCGTAGCATGTTATCATCAAGCATCATGTTTATCATCAAGTATCATGTTAAAGCATGTTATGTATTCATGTAGTCTCCGCTTTCGAAGAAGCCGAAGTCGCCGAACAAGCTTCCGGAGAAGAGCGATCATCGGTGGATTCTAGACCAGACGTTGGAGTCCCCGAGTCTGAGTCAGTCGCCGTGTCTGAGCAAGGCAAGCCCTGGTGCATTTAAACCCTACCTTGAATTTTACAAATATTTTATTATTTATATTATGGTTTACTGCATTAAGTAATTAGGAGTTGAGTGATAACCTAATTGCTGCATTATCATCCTTGATTATTGCGATATCAACCTTCATACCTGTTTTACGGAAAATGCGTAGTATGCTTCGCTATGCTTAGAAGTTAAGCTTTTAAATGCAATGTTTACATAGCCATGACGGCATGTTGAATGAATATTGAAATATGAGAATGAACTTGAAAGATCGGGCGGGTGGTTTGGCCACTGCTAACATGCATTGGGAAAGGAATCTCAATGTAGTGTTTCCGCCTTGTCAGTTAAGGTCCGTTCATTGTAAGCTTGTTGTGTTCGAGACTTTGCAACTAGCCTCATGCCTTGGGTAAGCCCAAAATGTTGGTGATTCCATCACGAGAACGTCTAACCTCGCACTGGGAGTGGAGAGATGGCGGGAGTAGCGTGTACCCTCGAGGCTAGAATCGGGCCGGGTTCGAGGAGTACTGTACTCTCGGGTGGCGATGGACACGTTCTGGTTTTGGGAGATCTAAATGAGGGTTGATATATGTAGATTCGGTTCTACATATGTCATGATGTTAAGGATCCCTAGCTGGGTATAATCGGTTCGAATCGTCGTTGCTCCTCGGTTATGGAGACTTGATCACCTGACTTGCATCGTAGTTAAGAACTGGAATGAAAGAAAGAATGAGAAAGAATTTGATGATAATTACTTTGATCTAGATTAGGATCACCTAGAGTTGGTTAATGAACCATCAATGGTAAAGGTAAAATGTTGAAGATAAGGACTTACTTTAGTAAGCTTTTCTGCAAAAGAAAATCTTGATTCTGGATTACCTGTACCTTGATTCCCTAAAGCTAGCATGCCCTTGGAGTCTTTGTCTTAGTCGGGTAAGTCTTGTTGAGTACTCTCATACTCAGGGTTTGTTGAACCCCTTGTTGGAGGTGCGATTCATGAACAAGTCTGCTTCGAGCCTTGTTGCATGACCGTCATGGTTGAAGAAAGTGACGACGAGTAGACTGTGTGGCCTTTGGGCAAGGCATCTCGTTTGGGTGTTGTAATAAAGTTACTACGATACTTCTCTACTACTAGTTTGTAATAATGTTACATAAAGTTTGAGGTTTGAAAACTGGTTTGTAACCCTAAGTTATTGTAAGACTTCCGCTACTTTACTCTATTGAATATTTTGAATAAACTGTTGTAATATTGCAATACTCCTGTGATTGGATCCTGTTCGGAGGAAAGCATGCCTTTTAAGTTATGGTGAACATAAGTACGTCTGTCAGAGGTCATTATGGCAATGACGGGTACTTGTGGGCCATCATAATTAGGAGGTTCTGTGACATCGATCTTAGTGGGATCAACAACAACACCCTCGGCAATGACGACATGACCGAGAAAAGCGACTTCTTCGAGCTAGAACTCGCACTTGCTAAACTTGGCATAGAGCTGGTTCTGCCTCAACTTCTCTAGAACTACTCTCAAGTGCTGCTCATGCTCTTCGGTGGTGGATGAATAGACAAGGATGTCATTAATAAACACCTCCACGAACTTATCCAGTTCATCCATGAACACCTTGTTCATCATGTTCATAAAATAGGCCGGTGCATTGGAGAGGCCAAAGGACACAACGGTGAACTCATATTGCCCGTACCTAGTGACAAAAGTGGTCTTGGGAATATCCTCAGACCTAATCTTCATCTGATGGTACCCAGATCTGAGATTGATTTTGGAAAAGAACTTGGCATTCTTCAGCTAATTCAAGAGTTCATCGATCCTAGGAAGTGGATACTTTTTCTTGACTATCATGGCATTCAGATTCCTATAGTCGATGCACATCCTCATAGAGGCATCCTTCTTTTTCACAAACATGACAGGGGAGCCCCAGGGTGAAGCACTGGGTCTGATGTACCCCTTGTCAGACAACTCCTTGAGCTATTTCTTGAGCTCCTCTAGCTCATCGACTAACATGCGGTAGGGCCTCTTAGCAATGGGCCCGGTACTAGGTAGTAAGTCAATCACGAACTCCACATCTCGATCAAGTGGCATACCTGGTAACTCCTCGGGGAACACATCTGGATACTCACATACGATGGGCACCTCCTTAGCTGATTTAGCCTCCAAGGCACTCATCAAGGCGTCTGTCTTCTTGTGGTGAGGCTCACACCTGATTACTCGGCCACTCGGATGCAAAATCTCCACATATATGGGTGAGCAAGATATCACTCTTTTGTGCAGAGTCAACCAATCCATACCCAAAATAACATCCAGGCCATCTGTCGGAAGTAAGGTGAGGTCGGCTAGAAAGGTGCTACCTTCTATGGTGATTCTCACTCCCTTACAGATTTGGGTGGATCTGGTGGTGCCTAAGGGGGATATGGTGTCTATGGGTACACTCCGTGGTGTGATAGGTATGCTATACTTTCGTGCAAACTTAGATGTTATATAAGAACATGTAGCTCTAGAGTTGAAAAGAACTGAAGCCATAACTCCCTATACCAAAAACATATCGTACACCGCACCGGGGGTGTCCTAAGCATCCTCCATGATCAAGTGAGTGAGACGGCCGCGGCTGGCTCCCACGGCTGGCTTGCGTAGCGCTCCCTGGGTTGGTGCCTGCCTCGCAGGGGTCTGCACGGGTGCGGCCCTCTGCGGACAGACCACTGACTTGCGACCTGGCTGGCCATAGGTGAAGCACGCGAAGGGCACACTACCTGTGGTGGTGGACGCAGGTGCCTTCCATGCACTCTGGCTCGAGCTCTGAGCGGGGCGGTGGCTATTGGCAGAGTAGGAACCACCACCACGGCTCGGAGCAGCTCCCTAGGCAAAGCGAGAATGGGACTACGGCAGAGCAGACCCACGCTGCCTCTGGGTCGAGGTGCAAGAGGAACCCTCACCCTAATGCCTCTTCTCCTTCCTCTCCTTCTGAGCGTTAGCCTCCAGGCGATCCCTCTCCATCTCTAGCACCTTGTTGATCATCTACCAGAGGGTATGGCACTCATGGCCTGAGAGAGCGATCTTGAGGTGCGAGTTCAGCCCCTTCTTGTAGTGGTACATCTTCTTGTTGGAGCTGGTCTCCTCCGGAGCGTACCGCATCATGTGAATGAAGCGGGTGGTGTACTCCTACACCTTCAGAGTCCCCTGGGTGAAGTTGCAGAACTCCTCTACCTTGGCATCCATGACACCCTCGGGCATGTGGTGCTCACGGATGGCCTTAGTGAACTCTTCCCACGAGATGCTCCAGGGTCATTGTGGGCATCACAGTAGCCATCCCACCAAGCATGCATAGTGCTAGTGAGCTGATGAGCAGTGACTCCCACACACTCCTCATTAGTGCAGGTGGTGAGGTCCAGCTTCTTCTTGATCTCCCGTAGCCAGTCCTCGGTGGCAATGGGGTCATCGTCAGCATAGTCGAAGGTAGGGGACCTCAGCTTGAGGAAGCCCTCCAACTTCCTCTAGAAGTCATTCGGCTGACCTCCGTGGCAGTGAGGGATTTCCTCAGCCAATGTCTCCAGAAGGCGGGTCTGGCGGTCCATCACCTCCGCTAGCTGTGGTGGTGGTGGCGGCGGTGGTGCGTCTCCACCAGGCATGGCATTCTCACCCCTAGGCTAGGCGGCTCCAGCCCCTACTCCAGGCTGAGTGGCTCCAGCCTCTCTAGCAGGCTTCTCGTGGGTAGGCTCCTCCATGGTAGCAAAAATGGCGAAAGGAGCTCCACGGCCTCCTCTACGGCCACGGCCACGACCACAGCCCATGGGCGCGGGGGGAAGCGAACGGTTGTTCAGACGAGCGGAACGGCGGCAAGACATCTCACTGTAGGGTTAGGTCAATATTGATGGATTATTAAGTAATTACTCAATTTTGATCACAATTTCAAAAGATTTGCTATCCAACACTCAACACAAAAGGCGATAAGAACCATAAGATGCAATAAGATCCAAACATCCAGTACATGGTTTTATTACAAAGCGACATCTCGAGTAGCTACACTTGGCAGACTCGCGGGAATCGTGCTATGCGCAGGCAGCTCAAAAGTGGACAATCTACTCTACTTCAAGGGATGAGTCATGTCACAAGGCCACGCAGGGCTCATTAAGGTTACTACTACATTATTACATGATCATGAGAGGGTAACTACTCCTGTTCGATACTGGTGGGTGGTGTAGACGGGCCATCAGCAGAAGCGGATGCCTCAAAAGTGCGGTCCATGGCATGGAGCTCATCATCGGTGTGGTGGATCCTCGCAACGCGGGCAAGAGCGTGCTCCAACATCTCGGTCCATGGAATCTGAGGGTAGTCTGCAGACGAACATACTGCCAGGTTGAGCTTGGTGGGCTCAACGTGGAAGGTCTGTCTACGTGGCATCCTGCACACCCTAGGTGGCAGGGGGTCCTGTACCATCTTGATCTCCTAGACGTGCTTAGCATCAACGATGATCTAGGCCTGACGGAGACGGTTCACCTTGTCCTAGAGGAACTCGGTGCACTTGATGTAGTGGGTGAGGTGGTGCGCATTGTAGGTGGAAACAACGGCAACCCTCTTAGCCTCATCCTCCAGGGCATGGCAGTGATCTTGCAAGCCACACCTGGTGAAGGCTCGCTTCTTTTCCTTCTCCTAGAGCTCCTTCAATACACGCCTCTAGCGCTCAATGCGATCCTCGTACTCCAGCAGCTGGGAGGATAGGTAGTCGTTATGGAGCTCTTGCTCCAACACGTTGTCCTTGAGCTCGGCAATCTCTGCCTTGAGTGCCTTCTCATGAGACTCGTGGCAGACCTACATCTTGCATGAGTTCTCGCGCTCCTTCATGAGATCGTGAATCACCAACTCATGCTTCCATTCCTCCCTGGGCTAGGATGTCGTCGCGCTAGAACTAGAAGTCCCGAAGGCTGCGGTTCTGTAACTCCACCTCCATGATGTAGTGGTCCTAGGCGAGGATGTACTGTGCGGAGGCACTTAGATAGCGGTCGACCTTGACACACGCAGCATGGTCGATAGCAGCATCCTGTAGTGCCATGACTTGGTTGAGGTCAAGGGCACGAGGCAGCAGACGGTAGGGCCCAGTCTAGAGGTAGTTGTGCGCATCTCGCATCATGCTACAGAGAGCCGTGCATGAAATGGACTATACACACGCAGCAATGGAAGTCTCCACAGCCACCTCCTCAAAGGCATGAAGCACGGGCACGTACACGCTGGTGGGGATCCAGAGGTGGACGACGACATGACCCTAAAGAAGTCCATCTGGTCCAGCCTCGCCCTGGCACACGCACGTGATCCTTTCAGTGGGGACGCCCAGCGAGTCCAGCACGCCGTATAGGATCATGGTGAACCCACGGTAGTCTCATGCGTCAATAGCAAGCTCAACAAGTGGAGCCGTCTGCAAAAACAACTGTAAAAATAGAGTTAGCAGGTTATTCCTTATAAGGTAACTAGGTAGAACAGAGTAAGTCTGAGACAAAACATGATAGGATAAGGCGAATCATGGTAAGACAGGGGTAACACATAGGAAATCCAACAATGTGATACATGGTATCTCAGGGTGAAGTAGAGCGAAGTAGAGAAAGGTAGTCTGAAGTGGAGTGAAATCGGGCTATGGAGAGCGATGATAGGTGAGAAAGCAAGCAGTTTTTGAGGTAAGACATGTGAAATGAGGTAAGCCATGCAAGAAAATGCAGCATGGTCGGTAATATAACCGAAGGTGCACAGATTCGTGCCTATTTCTATCGGCCAATCCTAAGGGTTCATCCTAGGGTCAAGCATGGCTCTGGTACCAATAGAAATGATCCTACATTCCACAAAGGAAATGCCACATATACGAAGTGCAATAGATGAACAAGTTCATACCATTACCCAAATCTTAGTCGAATAACAGAGTCATACATGAATATCAGAGTACAAATAGAAGGTTTACATTAATTATTGTCATCACCACGCAGGGCAGAACACACTCACACACAGCAACTAGAACAACATCTCAAAGACAGCAACGGAAACTAGGACTCCTCACACCAAGCTTGAGCGTAGGGCGAACCCTACTCCTCCCATTCGTCCTCCTCGTCATACTCGGGCTCCGAGCCTACCAAAAATCTATCAGTATATTTGGTACTGGCCATGCATCACCCACCCTATGATTCATTTGCTTTGTGGAATTGGATGCAAAAGGGAATAAGGAGAAGAACCTATTTGGCTGTGGATTCCTATGTAGGTAACCAATATTTCATTAACTTAAGTTTTGTCAAATTTTAACCCATCTCTTTCACACACATTACCCCATCCCAACACATATCTCATCTCATCTCACTCTCTCATCGGCATGGACAACTCCCTCTCGTCCATGCCTCAACGGCCTTGTTGGTATTTATTAACGCGAACAGAAAAGATTCACAAGCGCACGAATATCGTTGTAGCTTTCACCCGGAGGGTTTTATATATCGTATCCATAGGGAAACGTGTAAGCTAACTATGTGTTCTAACTTAACCAGAAAAGGTGAATGAGTTGGAAATATAAATAAGGTGGGAACAACTAAAGTGAAAATAAGACTAAAACGTAAGAGAGGATCAATCTAGTATGGGGTCGATAGTAGGAGTATAGAGAGGATAACTCGATCAGGGTTTTCTACTTCTAACTTGGGCAGTCCACATCTTCTACTATTCAACTGTGGAATTACTATGGAAGACCAAGTTTTTGATACAACTGATTTGATATAAGAATTCACTCTGAACTTGAAACTCTTAGGTAGTATATGCTTGATCTAAATCTAGGTAATTGATGGATATGATATAAGAAAGTCTGAGCTGCTATTTATGTTGTTCCTAGCGATACTAAGGTTCTGGAGATTTATCTTTTGAAAAAAATATAAATTCATGATGAGCTCCTATATGACAAAGCTTGAATTCCTACCAGAGCCATATATGATGTTTAGACTAGGAAAACCTTTCACTCATATATGCTGCTTGCTTTGCATTGAGTTTAGTCAAGTTTTGTTGATGCCTTATGAGAGGTTTGTCATGCTCTTAAAATCAAGATCACGTACACACCATCCATATATGCACCACTCCTGCACTGGGAGTAGGTGCAACAATATGCCATTCCATCTAGATTCACTCAAAAAATATTTTACTCCTACAATGAGAGTAAACACCAAAAATATACCTATAGGATATACCCCAAATAAATGCTCCAAGTTTTTATTGTTATCTCTCAAAAGTTTTGTTGCAGAGAAGAGGCATGTGGCTATGCAAAAGTTATTCATAAAAAAGAGAAAAAAAGAAAAGAATTGGGAAAAAATGGACAAGTGTTCGAGATATGCAAAATAATGGGTACTCAGATGCTTGCCTAAAAAAGAGAAGAGAGAGAGAAAAATGAATAAGATAGCCCATGTTCTCTTGAAAGTCGTTTACAAATTCCAAAAAAGAGATGTATGATTTCAAGGAGCAAAGTGGAATTAGGTTAGCCACCATATATATTCCCCATACATCCATACACATGCACATCTTGATTTGATTGTATGACTTAACTCTCTCTTTGGATCTATTGTTTGACTTTACAACATATGTGCTACAAGTATGCTCTTTCATGTTTTCTCCCTACCTATGAACTCCAATATAAGCCTTAGTTGTAGGAAGAGAAAGGCATAGCAACACTATTGCCTTGGTGAGGATTCACAAATACCACATATATTGAGAGATCTGAGACTATCATAGAATAGAAGCTCCGAGCTTTATTTTTGAAAACTTAAAAAAACTAGGAAAATAGTTGATCAAAGAACTTGAGACATAGTGCTTGACTTGATTGTTCTATCTTTCAATTGCTCAAGACCCAAGTGAAGGCTAAGAAGCTCTATGGTTAAAGGTAATTGGGTAAGCTTAAAAGTCAGATCGATTTATTCTAATCTGGTGGAGAATTTTTGTTTGAACGCATGTGTACTTTTGAGGCGTGAAAGCATAGAAGCAACTCCTGATCTAAATTTACTGAGTTTAGATTTGCTAAGGGACTAGCAAAGGTTAAGCTTGAGGGAGGTTGTTGACGGTAGTTATTGTTCATCATAAACCGTCAACATAAATTGAATAAATGCTTAAAATAGATCACCAATAGAAACTTAGGGGTTTAAACTAACAAATTCCACAAGTTTTGGTGAATCTATATTTTTAGTAGGGTTATTCTAGAAAGCCAGAAAGAGGGATCAAAAGGTGAAAAAGAACTAAATTTAACCGCGATGAAAACTACTCTAGAAGACTCCAGAGGACTCTAGGAGGTGACCCCCCGAGGCAGACCCCGAGAGGCTGCTAGGTGGGGCTGGCCAGCCCCACCATGCTACCACCTAACCCCCTATGGGCTCCTCTCGTTAGCATCTTCTAGAATATTACTCCACTGCCTCATAGGATTACATCTACGCCATCCTTCAAGTTAGTTTGATCCAAGGGCTTACGGTGCATCCCTAGGTTATATAAATAGACCCTAGCCCCCTAGAGGCACCAAGTCATTTGAGATCATTGAAGTATGACATCTAAAGAGCCTGACCCTGACCCGCCCCCCCCCACTCAGCACCCCTGCGGGCGTTTCTAGCCAAATCGCCACGATCCACCAACACCATCCAAATCCCCCAAATCCTACCACAGATCCGTGCTCCCCCATTCCTGATCTACAGCCTGGTGGGTCGCTCATCGTGAATCCGCCCCAGGCTGTGGAGATCCAGGCGACGGACGCGGAGGGTGGTGGGGCAGCGCCAGTCCATGACGCAGGAGCTTTGCCGGTCCGTGATGCTAAAGTTTCGCCGGTCCTTGACGCCGCTGTTGGGGCTGGGGTGACGCTACGGACTCCCCCAGCACCAGCTACGCTGTTGCTGCCAGCCGCCATCGGGCCCAAATCCACCACCGTCCTGCCAGCTTCGTCGGTCCGTGGCGTAGATGCAACAGCTTGGACGGTCCATGACGCCGCTGTTGGGGATGGTGTGACGCTGCGAGCTCCCCTGTCGAGCGCCTCTGTCGCTGTGTAGGCCGCCGTCGGGCCCAAATCCTCCGCTGTCCTGCCTGTGCTTGCCACAGTTGGAAGGACCATGGATGAGATGCTTGTCACCGTCGATGACATCCCGGAGAGCGAGGACGAGGAGGATGCAGTACGCTCCGGCAAGTCCTCCCTTTCCCTACATGCCCCACCTTTCTACCCCGCCCATTGGCCGGCTGGCAGGAGCAAGTTTTGACGTTGGGAAGAAGATTGCGCGAGCGGCTCCGATGACGACCTCGTCTCCGCCACGCGCTTGTCGTACCTGAATGATGCCCGCAGGGCCCTTGTGGCCGCGCCTCCACCGCCGGTGGTGGCTCTGGACGCTGCGCTAAATGTCGTTGCTATGGATGAATCCCACACGGGGCCGCCACCAGGAAGTGGCATCGTCAGCGTAGGCCCCGTGCGCCCGGCGGTCACAGTGCCGCGCGAGTGCCCACACGATGTCGCCTTGGCCCACAACAGGCGGCAAGGGCCCCCATGCACCAATGACTTGGCCCACGGCACGGGGCACTGGTACCCAACGTCGACGACGACGGGTTCTAGGTTGTCATGTGCAATCGTCGCTGGTGCCGACAGGGATGCTCGCCCCCCAAACATCGGTGCCCAGTACTGTTCAAGTTGGTGGGTGGCTGCTTCAATTGCCTGGAGCATGGTCGTGTCACCGCTCAATGTCGCTCCCTGACCCGTTGTCTCCACTGTCACGATACCGATCATCGGGCCACGGCGTGCAAGCGCGGCCGTTCACCGGTGCTCAAGCGAGGCCCTTCGCCACCGTGCAAGCCTCCATCCTCGGTAGCGCGTCGCTCCAGCCCAAAGGCATGGGTGTCACTAGATTGTGCCGCACCGTCATCGTCGCCACAGCTGCACCACAACAGCATCTCGCCAGTATCACCTTCTTCGGGTGACGTTGATAGCCGGCCCAATGTCGAGGTCCTCATCATGCAGAGGATCGTGGAGCCTGGGGCGGACCACCCTCCCATTGTTCTTGTCGCACTTGTTAGTGGAGACCAACCAGCCGTCACGCCGGAGGAGCTCCAGGCACACCTTGCCTTGAGGTTTCGTGTGTCGGTGGGCACGGCCGGGGTACGTGCTTGGCTCGAGGGCCCCTTTGCACGTGATTGTTTGCACGGAGGCAGGCAAGTGGTGCTCCCTGAACCTAAGCTCGCAGTAGTTCGTTGCTCGGAGGTTCCGAGTCAGGATTTCGACCCCATGTTGGTTGAGGTCACCGTGTCGGCTGGAGCCGTCAAAGCGGGCGCCTCGCCCCTGCCCGCGAAACACCTAAGCCCTGTGCATTGCACTTTGGATGCTACGGAGGTTGACCCGGAGATATTGTCAGGTGACAGGCTTGTGGCCCTCCCCTCGTCGCCCACGACTGACATGTTGGTGTCGCACACACGGGCACCGGACTCTGCCGCTCTTGCCTGTGCGACCATGGCTGACGTGGCTGCCACGCTTGCCACTGCGTCTGTTGATGATTTCATCTCATTGATCTCCTCCAACCTCAGCCCACCGATCCTGTCGTCGCCCCCCAGGCTACGGGTGTCTCAGGTGCCAGACTACAGCGTCATCCCCGATGACGACAATGACGCCCGCGATGACGCCGTTCCCACACCGCCACCTGAAGTGGACCCCAGGATGCTCTTCGTCAACTCCCTATGGCTGCCATTGCCAGAGGCCCTGGTGCGCACCCCCCATGCTCCTGCGGCGCACCGTGAACTGGCCAGCTTGGTCCCTAGGCGCAGTGATCGGCTGGCGGCCAAATCAGCATTCCGCGATCCCAATCCGGAAAAGCAAGCAAAGCGCGTCCTCGTCAACAAATGGGAACATAGGCCTAATGACGCACCCATTGATGTCACTGACGACCGGATCGCCGTGCTCTTCCACGAGCCGTTCAAGCAACCGGTCGACTCCCCCACTCGTGAGGCGTTGCGCGAGCTGATGTTCCCCTCGCCCTGCAAAGGTCGAACTGGCGCTGCTCACAGCCCTAGTCGACTAGCCACAACGGTGCTCACATTGTCACAAAAATAGTGCTTAGTTAGTACAACTTTTGTACCCCACCGCTTGCGGTGATTCATGTTGTGTGCTACTCCGTGATGTGGATCGGCGCCTCGTCGTGACCACTCCCGGAGCATGTAAACTTTCCAACTTCCACTTAGTGCAACACGTGCCAATGCGTGTTTTTGAAAAAAGTCATTTGAGATCAAGTCATCTAGAGCCAGAAACCCTAATCTCCTTAGAGCTCCCCTAGTTTCTAGGGCATTAGCTAGTTAGGCTAGGTCTAGAGGGAGGCAAGCAGATCTTCGTTTGGATTCACGACATCGTCTAGAGCTAGGTTTGGTATAATTGTTGTACCCCTCTCTCGTTGTATCTCCATTATTTTTATATGATTTGGTACAATTATCAATGCAACATAGTATTCATCTTATTCGTGTTCAAGGTTGTAATGTTCATCGTCTACTTTGATTATATGCTTAGTATAGTTGGTTTATCATTGTGTTTATGCTTAAGTTCGTATAGCGCTCACCCCAATGATCACAAGGTGGGTGGTAGACATCATGTAAGCATGGTGCTTAGATGTTATTTACCTATGAAGACACTCTATATTCCGGGTCATGTGGTAGATCACGGGTGTGACACTACCGTTGAGTCCTTTGTAGTTCACTCCCCGAATATAGGTCATAGAAATAGGGCCCGGTTGCAAAGGAAGGGAAAGCTCTGTTCTGAAACTTTCCAAAGTAATACCCCATATGTGTAGATTCAATGGTGATCTTAGTAGTGACTACTAAGTGTAATTGCACTAATCAACGTATGCTTTGACTTGTAATTAAGAATGACTTAGGAATTATTCCTCCAATATTCTAACCTGACCATGCTAATGCTATACATAGGAGTGCTCTGAGAGATTTATTTATCATTATTATGAACTTGATCAATGCTTATCATATATGTCTTTTATCTTGTGACTTACCCTTGTTATGAGTAGAGAGATTGTTATGGTTTATTTCTCCATCAATGTTATAAGTTATTAATACATGTCGAATGCTACACCTTCCCTATGGTAAAATATAAATAACGATACCTGGAATACTCTTAGGTAAAATACTACAATGGTATAATTATCTGTCCACTTGTAGAATCCTTTTCATTCATATTCTATATTCTTTCTAGTCGCATAAAATGATAAGCATCTACTTAGTATTATTCTAGTAGCATGCTAGGTAGTACCAACAAACATTTCTAGCGCCATCACTGAGAAAGAAAACCTAATTTAAGTAATGCTAGAGGTGTAGGTAATTAATGGGTGGCTACTAAAATAAGTGACAAGTTAATAAAAACCTGTCTCCCTAGTACTATTTCGGTGATCGGGCCCCTCGGTGGGGGCAATTTGTCTATGTCGATCTTTAGTTTTTTGAAAGTGTCCCAATATATTAGATTGGAATCACTTCCTCCATCCATGAAGATCTTAGTGGTGGGGATAGTCTCAAGAACTATGCTGACACCCAGGGGAACCTGCTAACGTTGACCGAGTGTTCGGGTTGGTCACTTTCGTCGAAAGTGATCGGGTAATCTAACCAAGGTAACCGGGTCATTGTCACAGGTCTCATGGCATAAGCCTCCCAAACAACAGGTGTGTGTCCTGAATCTGACCAGATCCCAGTATGGGTAGGAATGGTCATCACTCATTTGAGGGTTTGTTTCAAGTGTCCCTTACACCGTCGATTGTCCTCTCGAGGGGTGCCCTATGAGAGAGTCACTATGGCAGCTGTTGCACGGTACATCTTACATTCTTTAGCAAGATGAACCACTGGGTATCCATGATTCTGACGTGGAAGGTTCATGGCACTACCAAGATTTACCCAATAACTCAACTTTTGGCTTCGCTTAATGCTCAGCCAGTTGGGTCCATGATTTCTCTTCATTATCCGGGATGCCCCAGCCCTGTTAGGGTTGATCACGAGTGTTGGAAAGAGTTCCTAGGCACATGCCATTGTGGCGCTCTTGAGCTTATTGAAAAATCTAGGCAAAACAGCGTCTAGCGATGGCGATGGTTGTGCATCATCCAGGTGGTGTGATTCCCACTAGATCATGCATGGGGTGTCGAGGAGGTACTCCTAATAGAATTGAGGGAAAGTATATTTGGCATAGTGATTTACATGACGTGCCAGCTAAAGCAGTCCTCTGTCGATCGCGTCTCTAAGCTTGGCAAGGTAGAGATGATTGCGCAATGATGACGTCAAGGCCAGTGCGTGGGTCTTGAGGTTGCCACGCCGTGGAACCCTCGATTGCGTGAAGGTGGGACACCGTGGCTGTCCTTTTTTGACTGCCTCTTGATCACACCCTTACTTGACCTATAGAGAATAACCATCCAAAACACAAAAATGAATCTGAACATGAAAGGCCCCTACTTGGCGTGCCAACTATCAAAATGTTTTTCTCTGGCAATATCCAGCAACGTGATCACGTAGATAGAATCGAATGGTAGCACATGAGACACAGAGATTTATACTAGTTCATGGTGTGGTGCGCGCTAATCCCTACTCTAGTGGTGTGGCTGCTCTTGTATTTGTATGCTTAATTACAGGGGTTGTTGGTCCTAGCTACGAGTAGGTTAGAATGATGGAAGATGGATCCCGTGCCGGAGGTCCCTACCCTCCTTTATATAGGTAGGAGAGGTAGGGTTATAGAGAGGGTGATTGGGCTAATAGATTATGTTCCTAGTTTGTTACAATAGATTGATCCTGGCTATCGTCTAGATACGCCCCCTTGGTTTGCCTTGATCTCCACGTTGGTTGATCGCGTCAGCCCTTACGGGCCTCCTCCTTGACAGCTGCTGGGCTGATAGCTTGGTGGTGGTCATATATACGGGCGGTGCAGGTGCCCTTGGCCCATATATCTAACACTTCCCATTTATGAAATACCTTTTCATTTTCTAGAAATAAACTAGGCACAATTGAATTGAATTCAAATGGAATTACAAGGTAATTTGGTGGATGGGTGGCTAGGGTAATTCAAGGGGAGGTCAAGGGTGTATTTCAAGTGAGTAGTCAAGGAGAATATTTAGTGCTAAATAAATTCTAGGGAAAACAAAACATACAAGTAAACACACAAACGAGCATCCAAGCATTTTAATCGACAAACATTCAGCAATCATTCCAAACATTCAAACCTAAATGCATATGGTGAATTTTGATGCAAGGTCTTCAGAAAGCATTTTCTTTTTAAAATGGTTTTGTAGGAAATAAATGGTCAAGGTTTTAATTTGTTGTAAACTTTTAAAATTTCAAATTTTTAGTGGTTTTTAACATGATGCAAAAACACGGGTGTTACAGATCTACCCCACTTAGAAGAATCTCGTCCCCAAGATTCAAATAAATAGAGGGAGAAACCTAGAGAGAGAAAATCCTAGAGGGAGAGAAAGATCTAGAGGGGGAGGGGTTTTCTTTTGCCTTACTGTGCTATCCTCCGAAGAGTTCCTTGATCCACTATTGTACCACCTTGCTGACTAGGGAGGTAGTACCCTATTGGAAAGGGTATAACCCTATTGCCTTGCTAGGTCGATTACTACTCGATTTGAACAAGAAAATACCACCCTGATGGGGATCACTTCCTATCAGAAGGAGGTATACTTCGTGCTCAGTGGTAGCTGCTTGATCCATTTTTGCCTTTTGTACCCCTTTCTTGAATCATCTTGTGACTATCTAGTCTTCGAGAAATTCAAATTTTCTTCTAGCTTCGAGTGCTACCCCACTTAGAAGATTCAATCTTCTAGTGTTCTTCTGAGATAAATATACCATCATCTTCTTATGTTCTTATGGTTATAGACTTGCTTGAGAGGTCTAGGTCTTCTGGTGTCTTGCATATCACCCTTTGTTTTGAGTTGTAGAGCTATCCATCTTAGTAACCTAGTCTTCTTATGATTCACCCCCCTTTATGCTGACTTCTTGAGCTTCGAATCTTTTGGGTTTGTAGTGCTAATATCCTTATTTTGCTTCTTTTGAGCAACAATCACAGTGTTCTTAGGATCCCATTTTTCATCTTCTTTGGATTCCATTTCTCATCCAAAAACTTGCATCTTCAGTTCGCCTTGTTTTTGCCCTGTCTGATCAGTGGTTTCTTTCTTTCCTGATTATAGGGTCTAGATCTACCCCACTTAGAAGATTTAGACTTAAATCTTCTTAGATCTGATTATTTTCCATGTAGGTTATTCTTCTTGATCTTGTGATCACCTTTACTTGGCTTCTTAGTATATGAGGCTTCGATTGCGTACACCCTATTTAGCTGATGGGCATATGAATATTACAGGATTATGAGCCAAACATGCTGCTTCTGAGCACAATGGGAGGATTACAACGATGGAGGGGAGGGAGGTGCTAGGCCATGAGTACATCTCCCTTGGGAGCACTAATCTACTTCATCAGACGGTGCAGCTTCATTTTGGTGCTCTTGGAATCCTTCAACTGAGTTTGGGTGTGGGT
This sequence comes from Saccharum spontaneum, assembly GCA_022457205.1. Lineage (NCBI taxonomy): Eukaryota > Viridiplantae > Streptophyta > Magnoliopsida > Poales > Poaceae > Saccharum > Saccharum spontaneum. Next base: position 16,202,302 of record CM039602.1, on the reverse strand, counting down.
CTGCTTCTTCTCCTAGCGATAGTTGAGTGAGAGGGATGAGAGGCTTGATCTCTGAGACTTCCATAGGCGGTGGTGCTGGTGGTGCTACAAGGACCATGCTTCTTCATTTTGGAGGGTAGACAGGGATTCCTTCTAGAATCATAAACTCATGCTCATGTGTGGCAAACATCCTTCAGTTGGTCCTGGTGATGAGGTAGGCTTCCTTTAGTTGTTGGGCATGTCGGTCTTCAGTTGTCTTTAGGGCTTCGGCAATGGCAGTCTCGTGGCTTCCTATGGCAGCTGCTTGGGCTTGTTCTTCCGTGAACTACACATGGAGCTTCCTGGCGTAGATCTTGGCTTCTTCAGCTCGGTGGATGCACTCCTCAACTCTAAGGCATGCTTGTCATGTTGTTCATCAAGGGAAAGTAGGAAGGTGGTCACATACTTCACGGTGGGGTTGTCTTCTTGTCCTTGTAGGGCTTCTGTGCAGGCGATCCAGGCTAGGCGGGTCATCTCCTGGGGTGAAAAGAATCTCATGGGTATATGGGCAATGGGCACTTTGTAGATTTGGCACATGTGTCATAGGGCTTTACGGGCAATGGCTTGATAGGTATTAGTGAAGCAAAAACCAGTTGTGGTCATGCTCTAGGCTTCAGCTATGTCAAGGAAGTCTTCACTCTTCGTGATGTAGATGGTGACTTCACAGTCTTCGGTGCCATGTTCTTCATACTCACGGCCTTCATACTCATAGCCTTCATGAAGCTCTTCTTCGAGTGAGGTCTAGCATCTACTACGATAACTTTGTACTTTTGCATTAATTAAGTATTGCTTTATATTATTATTGTTTACTGGTTTTACTGCTTGGTTAGAGTGCTCTGATCTAGTTCCACCAAACATAGGATTAGAGTAGTAAGTTTACAGATTAAGCATGGTGCTTAGTCTATAACTTACCTATAATTACGGCTAGGCCTCCAGATAGATTGTGGTACGTGGCAGGTGGTGATAGCCCTGTCCATCCTCTGTATTCCACCACAATGTTGACATTTCTAATACGATTACAAATAGGATGGTTAGCCCTTCCTTAGCAAAGGCATTAGAAATGTTTAGGACATCTCTTAGCATTGCTTAAGCCAGGTTGTCATCCCCAATAGAATACCAAAAGATGTGGTTGTACATATGATCATAGCACTTATAAAATATGAATAAAGGTTATCTGCAAGCGCATAGATAAAATACACCCGTTGTAGCATTTTACCCAGGAAAGTACTAGGTATCGTTATTTATAATTCTACCACTAGGAAGACACTTGGAGGTATAAAGAATAAAACCTATAACTTACACTTGTGATAAGAGTTCCACTAGATCAAACTCAAAGCAAGGATCAATCATATCATAATAAAGGATAATTAATAACAGATCAACATAATCCTAAAGGGGTTCCACCGAGCATTTTCCTACTTGGGTGTGACTCTAGAAAGAACTAGAAAATAGAGACTAACTCCTAGGGTTATTCTAACTATAGGCCATTGGACTATATTGATTAGTGCAATTGCATTTAGCAATCATGGTCAGGGTTAACTCGTATTTATACATAAGACACATTGCTAAGGTGGATCAGGAACAGAGCAAGATATCACCCCGCAACATAGCCTTACTTGTCCTACATTCGGGGAGTGGACTACAGAGGACTCAACGAAGCTATAATAGTCACCTTCATGATCTACCACATGGCCTGGAATATAGGGTGCATTCGTAGGTAGATAATGTCTAGGCACCATGCTTACACAACTTCTACCACCCAACCCTGAATTCATAGGGTAAGCGCTATACGAACAAGGGTATAAACACAAAGCTAATCAAACTATGTTAGACGTATAATCAAAGCAGGCAATGAACATTATAATTATGAATATATAGTTATACCAAGTCATATCAAGTATTCGACTCACACATGAACTAGAACAAGAACTAGAGGAACAGCACGAACTAAAACAAGAACACAATGAAGTAGACAAACTAGACGAGAAACTAGATGAACTAGAACAAGAACATGATGAACTAAACGATGAACTAGAAGAACACATAGATGAACTAGAAGATGAACACATTGACCTAGAAGATAAATAGATTAATACTATTGAATACAAGATAGAAGTACAAGGTTGTACCTAGCCTCCTCAGGACTAGATCTGGAATCCAAGCGTTACTTGCCTCCTCTAATTCCTATTCTTATGTTCTAGCTATGCCCTAGCTAGTGGAGCTCTAGGTTATCCTTTCAAGGGACACCTCTAAACTGAACGATCATGGAATGAATTGATGGACTGATTGAATGCCTTAGGGGGGCTTGCCTCTACTTATATACCCTGGTGAGGTGAACCGCAGCCCTCGAATCAAACTGACATGAAACAATGGTTAAGATGCGTCATATAGGTCGGTTGGAAGCTGCCACATGAAGGAGGACCCACTTGGCAAGGGAGCCAAGCCAGCTAGCCTGACATGTGGGGCCGACCGGCCCCACCTGGCAGCCGCCGGGCCTACGCTTTCATTCCAGTGCCTTCTGGTGTCTTCCACGTCCTTCTAGTGCCACTTTTCGATCCGTTCGCGCAATGAGTCATGTCTTGGGAGGATTCCTTCCTTTCCCAGCTTTTGGATAAATCCCTAGAATATATTATTTCACATAGCTGTGGAATCTTGTCGGTTTAGTCCCTGGTCTTGTGACAATGACGGTTCTAGGGTCTTCTAGAGTCTTCCGAGTCGTACCCATCGAGGACTTTCTCTCTAGTGCTCCAAATATAGCAAATGATATGTCCGTCTCGATCATCTCGACGAGCTCTTCGCAATGATGTGCTTAGATTCTTCACTTGAGATACTTTTATATAATGAAATACTGCATATCCTGCAAAACAAGTGAGAACAACACAACTCATGGAACTCGTTAGAATAAACCCCTATAACCCTACTTTACAAATCATTTTAAACCTTTCCATGGGTTAGTTGACGGCTTAAAATTGGAGTTAATTACCGTCAACAAACTCTCCCAAGCTTATCCTTTGCTAGTCCCTTAGCAAATAATTGTTTGGACCAAAATGATGGATCAGGAGTTGCTACCATGCTTTCACGCCTCACAAGTACACAAATGTTCAAACAAAAATTCTCCTCCGGGTTAGAATAAACCATTTCAACTTCCAACTTACCCATATTACCTTCAACCATGGGGCTTGTAACCTTCACTTGGGTCTTGAGTAGTTGAAAAGCAGAATGATCAAGTCAAGCACTATATCTCAAGCTCTTCGATCAACTTTCATTCTGGAGTTTTGCAAAGTTTTCAAAATAAAACACAAAGATTCCTTTGTATGATCCTTTCAAGTCTCTCATATGTGGTATGGATTTCTCTCTAAGGCAACAATGGTGTTCTGCCTTCTCTTCACTCAAAATATGTGGTATTTTTGGCATAAGGCAGAGTAGCATCATACCTACTCTCTTCTCTCCCTATAACTAACAAGCTTATGTGGAGCTAAAGGTATTTCAAGGATGTAGCATACTTACCTGGTATGTGTTTCCTAATCAAAACTGGGATCCTCGGAGGGGAAATCCTACCCTTAGATCATGATGTGCATGTGTGTGGTCCTATATATGCGAAATGGGTATGTATGTGGTGGTGGATATATGGTGGAATAATGGTGATAACGGGTGTAACATGGCGAGGGTGAAAACATGGTGGAAACCTTATCTTACTTTGCTCCTTAAGGGGATACTTCTCTCTTTTGAACTTTGAAGACTTTGAAGAACACTTGGGCAGGATACTTTTTTTCTCCATGTATATATATTTAGAGTCCCAAGCTTCCTTTGCTGATAAATAGGAGATAAATAATAAAAACTTGTTGGAGCATCTACTGAATGGCGATGAGGACAACAATAAGGTTTAATGGATGAAATGGAAAAAGGGAAATATTTTTGGTTGTTCATTCTCAGGATAGGAATAGAACATTTTTGGTGGATCTAAATGGAAAGCATGTTGTTGCGTACTTCCAGGGTAGAAGTAGCATATTTGGGTGGAGTGCTCGTGATCTTAATCTTGGGAGTACGATGAACCTCTCAACAAGGGTCTTACACGGATTGATCAAACTCAACACAAAGTAAGTAGCCTATGAGCTGGTTTTCCTAGTCTAGCAAATATATAGCCGTTGTAGGAATTTAATCACTCATCATACAGGAACTCATTGTAATACCCTAAAAATTGCTTCAGTTGAAATAGAGCTAAAATGATTTAATTTTGTATTTTTGTGCTCATAAAAACATAGGGAAATAATAAATTTTCATTAAATTAAAATTTATCTTAAGGTAGAAACATGTTTGTTGCATTCATGCCGGTCGCACCTTGTGTTTCTATGTGCAAAATATTTTTTTAAATACGTTGAGGAGACGAATATCTATCTCTAGGAATTTTCCATCTTCTTTCTAGAATTTAATTCCTACCTCCTTGACCTTAATTTTTATCTTCCAAGTCCCAACAATCTTCTCATAAGCTTCAAATATTTTATTTAAGTTCTTCATCCTTCAATCTACCTTTTGGATTTTTCCAAGGATTTTTTCTAAGCTTTGGAGCATTTTCGTGATATAAATGGTAATTCTAGACTTTCTAGAATTATTTTTATTTCATGATATTAATTAATTTCGAAATTAGAAAAAAAATCCAAGCCCAATTTTCCACCAACTCTCAAAGGCTCATGCCTTTATTTACTAATCGGCTTAAATGTTTATTTAGGCCTATTAGTGGAGATGGATGATGTAACATCAATTAGTACCATATTGCTAATCGTTGTAGAGGTGCGTAATCTTTCTCCCTATATATATATATATATATATATATATATATATATATATATATATATATATATATATATATATATATATATATATATATATTTACCAACCCTTGGGCAAAGCACACCAAAACTACTACAAGAGGACCCCTAGATTGAGAATACCTAAGTAGTAAATTGAATTTTCCTCGCCGCTGCTGATCGCTACGTTCGCTATACCTGGAGCTGACGATGTCGCTGATCCACTCCCGGCTGTTCCTCTGGTCCAACCATCAACACATCTTCATGACCGGCACTGCTGATGCCTAGTGTTGATTGGAGGAGTACTCATCTACACCGTCGATGCCCATCCTGTCCGAGCTGCCATAGTCGTCGGTGAGTACTTCTGTCATTTGCGCCGTGCCTCATCACCCGTTATCTGTCCGTATTCTGCTGCTTATCTGAAGCGTCTCACCTATCCTTTGCCTTTTGTGCCATGTTCCACTTCGCACGCTAGCCAGTAAGCTACCTCGTTCGAGCTGGTCTAGTTACTCTTCAAGTGTAAGCCAGCACCATGTTCCTCTATGCCAGCGCGGAGTAATAATCAGTATGCACCGAGAACCACCACCGTGAGTGCATGACTCTTCCTTTCTAATCAATTCACTATTTCTTGTTAGAAGAAAGTATCCAACAACTCTGTTACATATACAGCTTTAACCCTGCGCCATATCTCTGTTCTCCGTTCTACCCGTTTTTGGTTGTGTTAGAATCACGATAATATAGTATGTGTGTTAGTGTCGACGTTTAATATGTCACATATTTTGTTTGAATTTAAATATTAACTTGATTAAGGTTAATGTCCATCTAGCTTTCTAAATTAATTAAAATCAATATAGCGTTTTCAATGAATATTAAATTGATTTATCATGCAATTGTGTGTGCATTCAAACATAGGAAATTATGATTTTTGCCAAATTAAAATCCATTATAAGGCTAGACATATGATGTTGCATTCATGCTGGAGCATTGGTGTTTTGTATATATTGATTTGTTTCAACCGATTTCACATGCTTTTGAAAATCATTTGGAAAATTGAGTTTGCAGAGATAGTCAAAAGGAAAAATGAATTTTGCCTCTCTCTGTTCCTGTTGGCCGCTGGCTTGTTTTTCTAGCGTCGGCCTGCTTTGTTTCTAGAGCTGCACCGCAGCCAGGCCAGGAACCCAACTTGATCCTCTCCTGTCTCGGCCAGCAGCCCAACGCGCAGCCCAGCCGAACCATAGCAGACGCATTTTTTTCTCCTCCCTAGTGCAGCTGACGCACAGGACTCTGTCCATATGTACATGGGAAGCCCCAGGTGTTCCGCTCTTCTTTCCGCAACCCTAGCGCAGCAGCTGCCCGTGTTCGATCTCGCCGAGCTCGGAGTGCAGTCGCCGCGGTCGCGCTCGTTTTCCGCCGTTGCTAGCCCTAGCTTCGCCTCGCGGGCCGCGTCTGGATGACTGGATGTTATAGAGCAGAGCAAGTCCACCTGCCGCTGTTGTTGATGCCGTGCCCTGTTTCATCGCCTTTCCCGATCAGAGCTGAGGAGGTTCCCGAGACCGTCCACCGAAGCCGCCGTGGACGCCTTCTGCTGTTTCACCGTCGTGCCGAGACTATTACCGAGCCCTGTGTCTAGGTAAGGAACTGCAGGCGCTGATCTTCCTCTCTGTCTCGCTCTAGGTACCTTGCTCGCGGTCACCGTCGTCCGCAGGTAGCTGCCGCCACACCTGTCGATGTCGTCTGGAGCTTCATCGCCATTTCTGATCCTATGCATGACGTCGCATAAAGGAACAACCTGCTGTCCGCCCCGTTGAGCCTCACACTGCCTCCGTCCTTGCAAAGTGCCTGAGCTGCAATTGCTACCACCATTCTAGGTGCCTACACATGCACTGCTACTGAGCTCCCAATCTCCATGGCCAAGACTGTCGGCGTACATCCACCGTCCTAAGGAATCCAGAATCGCCGCCACAAGTTTCATCTTGTCTTGGCTAGCTCGATCGTTTGTACCAAGCAAGCTGTTCATCTATCCATCCAGTGCTGCTCATCCTGGCCCGTTGCCTTGCAAGCACACCTGCATGCTCCCAACTCAAGCGCCATGCATGCCTACATTCACACGAGCAATTCATCCATGCACTACAGCAGTAACAGTTGGCCAATGGTATATTAGCTTGGTTTTAGTCCTTCCTTTTTGCATTAGTTTCGTAAAAACACCATCTATGCGATAGTGTCTATATTCACCTGTTTATGGGTTATAACCAAACAATAATTTGATTCAGGCAGAGTTTTCTAATTAAAAAAACAATATAAATGTTGCACTTACGTATTTTATACATAAATATTAATATGATTAATTATTAACCTAAATTTGATTTTAAATTATAATTTGCTCAGTTTGAACACGTTGCTTATATCACACTTGTTTAGATGCTCTCACCTGTGTTTTTATTTTGCAAAGATGGTTTAATTAACTTGATTAAATTATATATATGACATTGTTTATAAATAAAATATGAGTACTTTTAACACATCTTTTGAAATAAATTATGTTTTGACTAATCTGGTCTAAATAACTTTTCACGTAGTTTTGCTTAATTAAAATAAATCAAGCATATAGGCTTTTCCTTTAATATAATATAAGTCTCGGTAGTTGTTTCTTTTTCACCGTAGCTCCGATAAGTGTGTCTATCACGAATGTGTGTAGCAACGTGTAGAACGTCTCCAAAACCTTTTTACTTAATGTTTCCTATGCTTGGTGTATTGTTCTAAATTTAGTCCTACTGCTTGCTTTATGTATGATTGCATGGATGCTTGTGTGGTGCTCTATGACCATGTCCAGACGGTGAGCTTTGCGTTGGTGATCAAGAAGCAATCGTTTGGAGGTTAAGAACCAGCAGAAGACCCGAGTTTAAGGCAAGTATAGCATGAGACCATCCTTGTTATCCTATTCACTATAATCATAATACATATGCATGTGTCCTCCTTGACAACCGTAGACATTATAACTTAGCTGTTGATACCCTGATTCCTTGTTGCCAATGGGATTTGCATTGGGTAGCTATTGCTAGTGCTTAATAATAAACAATGATCTTGTAATATGACTAATGAATTGTGCAATCACCCATTAAGATGATTTAATTACCGTTAAAGGGTGCTAGAGCATTATGATGTTTTTATGTTGCTCTAGTTTCTCTCCGTAAGGACTTATCTGTAAGTGATAACCAGGATTGACAGTACAACTGTGAGGGCTATATGGCTCTGGCTCTAGTTGTTTAAGAGACCTTTTCTAGCTTGTTAGTGGTTACCGAATGGCGCAAGAGGGGTCATGTCTAGTATGGTTTTGGCCTGCCAAGGTGGGTGCAGTCTTTTGTAAGTCGCCCCTTGGAGGGAGGTTCATACTTTCCAATTGAGAATCCCTAGCGGCCCTAACTTGTTAGACGAACTTTTAAATGGCTTTATATGATTTCCGGTGTTTTGGGAATGACCTCCCCATGCATTTGGAAGTCATGACTCACAGTGAAAGTGTACACCTCTGCGCAGAGTTAAAAACTGGTATACTAGCCATGCCCACGGACACAGGCGGCCTTGGGGATTCTTACAGAATAGTTGATCACCATTGTTATATCATGCTTAATTATTGTTGTTACTATTATGCTCATGTTAATGCTATTCATTATCCTTATTACAATTGATCATTGATTCATTAATGGGAATTGGAATACCTTGATGCTACTCAATTGCTAATTATATGGTGATTAAAAGCTAAACGCAATCAAACAGTGTCTAGCCTTTTTGAGCCTCATGAACCCTGTGTTATACTTGTTGAGTTCGACATGGACTCACTCTTGCTATTTTCCACACCTCAGGATAGTCTCTGGAGTTTTTAGGCTTGTGATCAACCAGTCAATTTGTTCCTAGAGTGAAGTCTACACCCGGTGTTCGGAGTTATCTTTCCGTTGTGTTGCTCTTTAAGGTATATTTTATACTATTGTGTTATGTATATTAAGCATTTGTCTCTTGATATTACACTTATCTGTGGCTATATGTGAGATTTGACTCCTTTATTTCACATATAGTGTATGTCTGGTTTTGTCCTTAAAACTAGGTGTGACACTCATCATGTGGTAATTTTAGATTTTTCAAAAGGTAAATCTCCAGAACTCTAGTGTCACTAGGAACAAAATAATAGCTCAAAACCTTCTCATATCATACATGTCAATCACCTAGACTTAGATCAAGTTTTTGCAACCCACAAGTTTCAAGTTTAGGGCAAATCTTCATGTCAAAACAATCGTGTTCTATAACTCGGGAGAACTTAAGGTTGAATACTAGGCACTTGAAAGGAATTACGGTAGAGCAACTATTCATCATCTCCATGCAAACAGATTATCCAGAGCTCAATTATTTAAGGGCAGGTAAAGTAAACTTGTACACTCTCTCTTTTTATTACCTAATCATTTAATAGCTAATAGATATAGTAGACTCTTTTTATTTTGTTTTCTAAATTATTTATTTTTTATTTCTTTTCTAAAATAAATCACACATAAGGAAAGAAATACTTAGCTATATATATGGGGGATGCTCCTCCCCCAAGTTGGATGTTAACATAGTCGTTCAACTTGAATCTTGATAGTGTAGATGTTCCTTGTCCCTCTAGGTCTCCAAAAGTGGATGGTCGATGAAACGGTTCTTCCCAGAGTGGATGAAAACTTCTGGCTATTCTTCTCATTAAATCTTGCTTAATTCAAAATGGATAACAAAGCTCGTGGAACAGATTAAGCGTTAGTGGTAAGACCATTTATGCCTTATCTATTTTTGGAACCTTAAAGTTTTTCAATCAAGCAATCTTCAATAAGATCTCAATATTTTTGGAGTTTCTATTTTGTATGCAGATGCAAAAATTATTTTTATGCCTCCACAGTAAACAGCTGAAACTTATTCACATGGGGCTTAAGTTTTTTAAGTTATATATATATATATATATATATGCAATGCCATGTTGCAACATAAAATTTTTATTTTCTTTTCAATGCAATGGGGAAAATAAATATGCTGAATGCTTATGATCGAATGTGGGAAAACAAATATGCTAAAGTAAAACTATGCAGGAAGGTGAATATGAGGATAACTACATATGTAACCTTTCGGCGGAGGTTCACAGATTTTAGGTCCGTCGAACGGACCTTCTGGCTTAATTACGCGCTTGAGGGGGTGTCTGAGGGGACAGAGTCCTCCCCTGATTTATCCTCTTCTATTTGTACCTGAGTATCTGGTGAGTTAGGAGATAGCGATTCTTCTTCTTGTGCGGGAGTGCTTGGTGGTGGTATTTCTTTCTTTCTCCACACTTTCTTGGTCCTCAATTTCTCTTCCTGTGATTCTTCATCCAGAAACTTTTCTTCTTTAGTGGCCTCTAGAGCAGCTTCTCCTGCAACAGCTTCCTTTTCCTGATTAGCCCCTTCTTCCTTGATGGCTTGCTGCCTTTGACGCTGAGAGCGGCGTCTCCAATTCCTATTCTTCTTGGACTTCTCATAAGTAGTATAGCTATTAAAGTAACAACGTACCTTTCCCCCAGGAAAGTGGAAATGGATCTCCCCTTGCTTCATGTAGATGATCGCGCTTGTGGTGTGAAGGAACGGTGTCCCTAGGATAAGGTGGACATCATCTTCTTCACCCATGTCTAGAACCATGAAATCAGCAGGAACCTCTTGATCCGTGATCTTGACTGTTACGTCCTTGGCTATTCCTTCTAAAAATCAGAATGATTGGTCCGCCAGCTGCAACTGCAAATATGTTGGGCACAAGGGTCTATCATGATATAAATGTTTATATGTTACTGTAGACATGATGTTGATGCTTGAGCCGATGTCGCAGAACATCTTGTACAAGGTGCTTCCCTTGATCATACAATCGATGGTAGGTACTCTAGGATCTTCTTTCTTCTCAAGGTGTGATAGAGAAAAAGCAGGGTCAATGGTTGGTTCAACAGTGTTGACCATCCAAATTGGTTCTTGAACAGGTTGCTTTGCTTTGTTCTTCCCCTTCATGTTGTTATTCTTGTTTGGAGTAGGTAGCATGCCTTCATAAGTGTAGACGTTCTTCTTGACTGGAGTCTTCTTTTCTAGAGACTTCTTCTCTGGGATCTTCCTTTCTAGAATCTTGTTCCTCTTTTCTAGGATTTTGTCAAAATACAAGTAGTCGTATGGGTTTTGAGGATGGACTCGAGTTGTGAGTGTATGATTCTTAAAGCTAAATCTCTCCTTGGTTTCCCCAATGGTGAAACAGATCTTGGTAGTGTCGGCGTAGATGATGGCTTTAGCTATGCTAAGGAATGGTCATCCCAAAATGATGGGTGCTCTATCATATCCTCCTGTTTTTATCACCATGAAGTCTACTTGTAGAGCTGAGTGTCCAACTCCCACAAGAACATTCTCAAGAATTCCCTCAGGTAGCACAATGTCTCATCTGCAAGCTGCAAACACATGGTTGTGTACAACAAAGGTTGGCTATGAATTTTATCATAGATTACCTTAGGCATAATGTTGACACTTGCGCCCAAATCGTAGACAGCTTCGTCGAAGGTGTGAGATCTGATGCGGATGGGGATGATAGGTCTTCCTAGGTCTCCTTTCTTTTCTAGCATATCTTCCTCTTCCCATACTGGTCTTAGTGGTTTGGGTGGCGCGATGAAGTATTCTCCTGCATTGAAGATGTCTACAAGATTCATAGTTTCTAATTCTTCTAGGTTCCCCGGAATCTTACCTTTTTAGCCATAGGTACTAAAGCGGCTAGCTGAGAGATTTGTGATTCTATCATCTTATTAAAGCTGAGTTGATTCTTTATGACAAAAGTAAAGTTATCCATTCTATTATTTATAGTTTCAAGAACTTTATCATTGGAAGCTATCTTTCTGGACATGTTTTCTATAACTTTATTTTGATTAACAATCATCTCTCTCAAAGGTGGTTGGTTAAAATTGTTACCTTGGTAGTTACCTAAGTAGTTACCTTGGTAGTTCGGTCTTTGTTGCTGATTCCATCCCTGATTCTATTGAGGACGATAATTGCCATTGTTGTTGGTATAGTTGACATCCTCTTGGACTTCAGGACAGTTACTTCCTATGTGGCCAGTGCCTCCACACTCTTCACAAGTCATGTGAGAATCGTGGATGTGCATGACTTCCCTCTTCTGTTGATCACGTTTGTCAAGCTTCTTCATGAGCAGGTCCATCTTGGCAGACAGCATGTCCACCTCTTTGACTTGATGCATTCCTCCTCTCTTGTGTGGTTGAGTGTGTTCCTCATTCCATCACTGGTTAGAGGCTATCTTCTCAACAAGAGTAGTTGCTTCACGAATAGTGAGTGACAGGAACGATCCTCCAGCGACTGCATCAATATTCTCATGGGCACTTGTGGTGAGCCCATGATAGAACATCTGCATGAGTAGCCAATCCTCCATCCCATGGTGAGAGCATTCTGATATATAATCTTGAAAGCCTTCCCATGCCTCAGGGATAGGTTCATCGTACTATTGCTAAAAATTTGAGATCTTTGCACGTAGGGCATTGGTTTTGCCTATGGGAAAGAACTTTGCTAGGAAAGCAGTGGAGCAGATATTCCATGTAGTGTTTTTCTCTCTATTGGCATAGAACCATTGCTTTGCCCTTCCCAAGAGTGAGAATGGGAAAAGGCAGAGTAGTATGGCATCTCTTTCAACTCCTTTGATGGTGAAGGTGATGCAAATCTCCAGGAAGTGTTGGAGATGGGCACTTGCATCTTCATGTGCTTTCCCACAAAACTGGTTGGCTTGCATCATGTTGATCAAAGCTGGCTTGAGCTCGAATCCTTCATCTTCCACATTGATTGTTGGCCCAGTCCTGATGTTGGAAGTGGTTGGAGCGGAGAATTCATGGAGAGTCTTGTTGGCCATAGCTTCAAACAGTGGTGTCAAACTCCTTCTTGGTTGGTCTTCTTCTGACAAAGTGGTTGTGGGTTTCTTCTTCCTGAGCTTTGCCCTGGCTTTTCCGATTATTTCCTAAAGATCCTCAATGTAGTTTGTCGGTCGAGCAAAACCAGACATACATCACCCTGTAATAAGATATTCTCAAGTAGACAAAACAAGAGGGTAAGCTTGTTCGAGTAAAAGATCAATAGTGTGTCTCAATTATTACATGTGTAAGATTATTCCTAGATATGAAAATTTTTCTATTCTAAACCTCCTTTGCCTTCCCCAACAACGGCGCCAGAAATGCTTATTGACATTTCTAATACAATTATAAATAGGAGGGTCAACCCTTCCTTAGCAAAGGCATTAGAAATGTTTGGGACATCTCTTAGCATTGCTTAAGCCAGGTTGTCATCCCCAACACAATACCAAAAGATGTGGTTGTACTTATGATCATAGCACTTATAAAATATGAATAAAGGTTATCCGCAAGCACATAGATAAAATACACCTGTTGTAGCATTTCACCCAGGAAAGTTTCAGGTATCGTTATTTATAATTCTATCGCTAGGAAGGCACTCGGAGGTATAAAGAATAAAACCTATAACTTACACTTGTGATAAGAGTTCCACTAGATCAAACTCAAAGCAGGGATCAATCATATCATAATAAAGGATAATTAATAACAGGCCAACATAATCCTAAAGGGGTTCCACCGAGCATTTTCCTACTTGGGTGTGACTCTAGAAAGAACTAGAAAATAGAGACTAACTCTTAGGGTTATTCTAACTATAGGCCATTGGACTACATTGATTAGTGCAATTACATCTTGCAATCATAGTCAGGGTTAACTCGTATTTATAAACAAGAGACATTGCTAATGTGGATCAGGAACAAAGCAAGATATCACCTCGCAACTCAGCCTTACTTGTCCTACATTTGGGGAGTGGACTATAGAGGACTCAACGAAGCTATAATAGTCACCTTCGCGATCTACCACATGGCGTGGAATATAGGGTGCATTCGCAAATAGATAACGTCTAAGCACCACGCTTACACAACTTCTACCACCCACCCCTGAATTCATAGGGTAAGCGCTATACAAACAAGGGTATAAACACAAAGCTAATCCAACTATGTTAGACATATAATCAAAGCAGGCAATAAACATTATAATTATGAATATATAGTTATACCAAGTCATATCAAGTATTCGACTCACAAACTAACTAGAACAAGAACTAGAGGAATGACATGAACTAAACAAGAACACAATGAACTAGATAAACTAGACGAACTAGAACAAGAATATGATGAACTAAATGATGAACTAGAAGAACACATAGAAGAATTAGAAGATGAACACATTGAACTAGAATATAAATAGATTAATGCTATTGAATACAAGAGAGAAGTACAAGGTTTTACCTAGCCTCCTCGCGACTAGATCCGGAATCCATGAGTTGCTTGCCTCCTCTAGTTCCTATTCTTATGTTCTAGCTATGCCCTAGTTGGTGGAGCTCTAGGTTATCCTTTCAAGGGACACCTCTGAACTGAACGATGATGGAATGAATTGATGGATTGATTGAATGCCTCGGGGGGTCTGCCTCTGCTTATATACCCCGGTGGGGTGAACCGCAACCCTTGGATCAAACCGACATGAAACAATGGTCAAGATGCGTCATAGAGGTCGGTTGGAAGCCACCATGCGAAGGAGGGCCCACTTGGCAGTGGAGCCAGGCCAGCCAGCCTAACATGTAGGGCCTCCGCTTTGTTCACGTGCCTTCTAGTGTCTTCCACGTCCTTCTAGTGCCACTTTTCGATCCGTTCACGCAATGAGTCGTGTCTTGGGTGGACTCCTTCCTTTCCTAGCTTCTGGATAAATCCCTAGAAAATATTATTTCACAAGCAGTGGAATCTTGTCGGTTTAGTCCCTGGTCTTTGTGACGATGATGGTTCTAGGATCTTCTAGAGTCTTCCGAGTCGTACCCATCGAGGTCTTTCTCTCTGGTGCTCCAAATATAGCAAATAATATGTCCATCTTGATCGTCTCGACGAGCTCTTCGCAGTGATGTGCTCAGATTCTTGACTTGAGATAGTTTTATATAATGAAATACTACATATCCTACAAAACAAGTGAGAACAACACAACTCGTGGAACTCGTTAGAATAAACACCTATAACCCTACTTTACAAATCATTTTAAACCTTTCCATGGGTTAGTTGATGGCTTAAAATTGGAGTTAATTATCATCAACACACGGTAGGTCTAGTTATTAAATCGTAGGGCTCGTGGTGCTGTTGTGCCTAATCAATCCTCCGGGTAGGGCAGGTACGCCCTGAAGTAAGCAACTGTGATATAATTTTCTTAAGTCTTGCCTTAGTTCAAAGAAACCATAGATATCCTCTCTACATGTTATCTTTACCCTTGTTCTATCCTTAGATAAACTTAGTTCCTACTCAAGTTCACTTTGCATTCCCTTCGGATATTCAATACCTTGGAATACTCCTAGGTGAAAGCTACATTGACATCCATGCGCTTGCAGATTTATCTATTTGCCATATCTGGTGTCAACACGCTAGCATGTACCCTCTAGTCAGAGTCTGGGCAAAGCCTAAGCTTGCCCACTACCTCAGCCCGAAGCTCGGGGGCTCGGTAGAGCCCTAAGGTCTCGATCAATGGAGGCCTGAACTAGCTGTTGATGGTCACTAACACCCATTTTGACCATCAACATTCCACCTAAAACCAAGGTAAAATAACATCACAAGTGTCATTATATATTTATAATTCACGTAGTTCCACTTGTACATGGAAAAATTATTTTTATGCAGGAATTTTCATAAAATGGACAAAAGACGTGCATAGGAGGCAAGTGGATGCGGTAGGGGCCATGGGACCACATGGCCACGTCGGTCGATGCCACTTGGCGTTGCCTGATGGCCCTACCCCCTGCCACATCACTGATCCATGTGATTGCCAAGGTGTCACATCTAGGATGCATCTCCATGCTTGATCCATGTTAGTTTGATCCAAAGGTTGAGGTTGAGCTCCCTTGGATCCATGGGCCCAGTGTCATAGACTTGGAGGGGCCAAACTGTCCTTCTTACCGGCTTACTAGCTGTTGGGCATTCTTAACGTCACTACCAAAAGTAGACTTAGTTTTCTAATTCTGATAACGGCGCCAAAAATGCCAAACCTATCCCTCATGCCACTTAAGCCAAGTTGTCATCCCTAGCATGACATGAGAGACGCGGTATTGAAATATGCATTTGCTCATCAAGATAAATAATAAAAGGGATCTGCAAGCGCACAGATTAATACCGATGTAGCATTTTAACCGGGAAGTATTCCAGGTATCGTTATTTATATTTTTACCACTGGGAAGGGATTTCTAAGTATCATGGTTGATAATGGAATGAGAATATGGAACTGAGTACACATCATTGCAAGTATAACCGAGAGTATTTATCAATCTCTTTATACAGGTATAAATGTCACATTAAGTAAAGGTAAAGTGATAATGGTGACAAAGATAATTAATCTGATCAGCTAGCCACATATAATAATGATAAGCACCTCAACAGATATTCTAGCAAGTCATTAGCATGGAATTAGGATGAACTACAAAGATATTCCCTAAGTTATTATTAACTATAAAGTCTAGCATATCATAGTTAGTGCAATTATACTTGGCAATCATGGTGAGAAAAGACTATATCCATGCATAGTGAATATTAGCAAGGAAGATGAAGAACATAGCAATCACTCCCCTGTAATAGTGTTGCTCTGCCTGCCCTATACACGAGAGGGGGACTATATAAGAATCAACGAAGCTGTCACTATCGCGAACTACCCCACAATCCGGCATATAGGGTGCAATCGCAGATAAATACGGTATAGACACCACGTCTACACAATAATTATCATTCACCCACTGTACACATGGATAAACGCTATACGATCCTAGGCATGTATATAATTCCAATCTAACTAAGCCAAGCATATAACTATGATAAACTAAGAACAATATAATTGCAAATATAATCAAGTAGAGCAAAGTCATATTCATAATATTGAAGAACAAAGATGAACAATTGAAGAACAATAGAGGAATTACCAAGAATCCTCTTGACAGATCCGGGAACCAATCGAAGATTGACTCCTTCTAGTTCTAATCCTATGTAGCTATGCTAACTAGAGATCTAGTTGATGTGGTGGCTCTAGGGCTTGATCAGAGGCTCTCCTCCTGAATTAGGGTTTGAAGTATGAGATGAGGGCCTCTCCTCTAGGTGCAGGGGCCTTGCTTATATAGCCCTTTCGGATGAATCTGGGCCGTTGGATCAAACCGACATTGATCGTGCGGTTTTCCTTGATCCTCTAGGTCGGTGGAGCATAATCCTCGAGGCGGAGCCTGATTGGCTGAGCCAGCAGGGCGGGCGCCCTGTCCCCGGCTCTGTTACGCCTCCCGTTTGTTCTCGTGGCTTCTGGACTCTTCTAGATGTAAGATAATTACGTGTTCGGTTAATATCCCGTCATTAATCCGACATGTGGGCCTTTCTTCCGTATTTCCTGATAACCCCCTGCAGAAATAGATAAACAGCAAAACTCGTGGAATTCTGTCAGATAAAACCCTAAGTCTAGGTGTTGGTTTCATTTGGATCCTTTTCTCTATTTATTTGATAGTTATAATTGATACTTAAGGACCGTCAACAAACTCCCCCAAGCTTACCTCTTGCTCGTCCCTGAGCAAGGATAGACTCAGCGATGGATGAGAAGTTACTGAAATGCCTTTGAATTTTGACGGTACACATGCTTTCAAATAGAGTCTCATCTCTGAGTTAAAGTAAACTGTCAAGACTTAAAACTTACTCATTATACCTTTCACCATGGGGCTTGCAACCGTCACCTTTGTCTTGAGCGGTTAAAAGATAGAACAGTCTAGTCAAGCACCATGTCTCTTATTCTTGATCAGCTATAGCTCTTGGAGTTTTTTTACAGATTTTCAAATAAAACTCAGAGATTCCTTGTATGACTCTCTCAGGTCTCTCTTTTGTGGTATTTCTGGATCCTCACCAAGGCAGAAATGATGTCTGCCTTCTCTCAAAGCAAAGTATGTAGTATTTGTGGTATAAGGCAGAGTGACATTGCCTTCTCTCTCATCCTATTCTAATAAGGCTTTTGATATCTGGAGCTCATAGGTGGGAGATAAAGTATACATACTTACAAGACATTTATTGCATAGTCAAACCATGGATCCAGAGAAACAAACCAATAAGTCAAATCAAGATGTGCATGTGTGGCGAATAAATGGAGTATGGTGATAGTGATGATAACAATGGTGAAAGTCTAATTCTACTTTTGCTCTTTTGAGGGGATACGTACCTTTCTTGCTTTCTAAAGCTCTTGAGGA
The DNA here is from genome assembly GCA_022457205.1 of Saccharum spontaneum. NCBI lineage: Eukaryota > Viridiplantae > Streptophyta > Magnoliopsida > Poales > Poaceae > Saccharum > Saccharum spontaneum. Next base: position 16,184,136 of record CM039602.1, on the reverse strand, counting down.
GAATGAGGTGCTCTATATTTTTTTTCCTCTCAGGTGGGTATCTTGTACCCCTAATTCTACTGTCGGACACTTGTCCATTTTTACCTCTCTTCTCACACTTTTTCTTTTTTTTCATCGAGGTTCCGAGCACTTGCTCCTTTTTATTTCCTCGTATCTTTTTCTTTTCGAGGTTCCGGGCACTTGCCCCTTTTTATTTCCTCGTATAGAGCACTCATCTCCTTAGAACAATATAGCAAGTGGTAGTAACCAAAATAGCTTGAGCATTTATTTCACAGGGGATAACAAGAATGGGAAAATATTTTTGGCTATTCTCTCCCGGATTAGGAGTAGAATAATTTTATGTGGATCTGGAGATGAGAATGAGTGGATATATGTGGATGCGTACTTCCAGAGTAGAAGCAGCATGTATGAGTGATCGTGCAAGTGAATCTTGATTTTAACCGCATGACAAGCTCCTAAGGGTCTACACAGCTTGACTACACTCAATGCTCATAAGCAGTAAAAAGTAAAGGTATGGCTTAAAGTCTAGCAAGCATGTATGTATGGCTGTGGTAGGAACTTAAACTCTCATCATACAGGAACTCATCATGTAGCATTTTAAGATTTTCAAAGATAAAATTCTCCAGAATTCTAGCATCTCTAGGAATAGATAAACAGCAGCTCAACCTTCCCATATCATATCCGTTAACAACTTAGACTTTAGATCAAGTTCTCTTCCCACAAGTTCAGGTTTAGAGCAAGCTTTAAATGATAACAGTTATGTAAACTTAGAGAGAGGACTTCAAATTTGAAAATTAGGCAAAGCAACTATTCATCATATCCATGCTAGAGTTTTATTATTTAGATTCAGTTTAGCATAGCCACTTTATTTATTAAAACACACTAAGCAAAAGATATAGGTATATATATATAAGCACAAAATCTTTATTTGGTTTTTTTTCATAGTTATGTATATTTTTATTTTTATAGGGTAGAGGTATATATAAATATAAAGATAAAGATAGAAATACTTAGCAAGATAATGGAGGTGCTCTCCCCCAAGCTGGATCTTGACATAATCTCTTCTGATGTAGCTAGCAGATGGCGGAGGTGTATTTGAAAGTCGGCAGCACCCTATCAGCGATTAGAATGTCCTCTGTCTGCTAGTCTCCTTGAATTATGTGAAGCTCAAATAGACAACAAAGCTTTGTGGAACTGATTAAGTTAGCATAAATATCTGTCACACCCGGTTTTCTAAAGAACAAAACCAGGCTCGCCATATGTGTGCCCAGGAAGTCCACACATATGTCAGAATGAAAAAGTATCAGAAACAATGTTATTATATAACGTATACATAGCTATATTAACACTTACATCAGAGTATCGCGGAACGGTGACTAAATTTCAGGCTCCATTCTTCTCAGGGACGGCTGACTGGGGGTAACATATGCCTAGCACTTCTACTAGTCTTCTAGAAACTCCACTACACCTTTGTCCTTCTTCCGAGTAGCATCTTACTACACACTGGAGTTTGGGGAAAATAGCAAGAGTGAGTCCATGTCGAACTCAACAAGTATAACACAGGGTTCATGAGGCTCAAAAAGGCTAGACACTGTTTGACTGCGTTTAGCTTTTAATCATCATATAATTAGCAATCGAGTAGCATCAAGGTATTCCAAATCCCATTAATGAATCAATGATCAATTGTAATAAGGATAATGAATAGCATTAACATGAGCATAATAATAATCAACAATAATTAAACATGATATAACAATGGTGATCAACTATTCCGTAAGAATCCCCAAGGCCGCTCGTATCCGTGAGCACGGCTAGTATACCAGTTTTTAACTCTGCGCAGAGGTGTACACTTTCACTGTGAGTCATAACTTCCAAATGCATGGGTTCGCGACTCCCCAAAACACCAGAAATTATATAAAGCCATTCAAAAGTTCGTCTAACAAGTTAGGGCCATTAGATTCACTCGGCAGGCAGATGTAGAACCCCCCTTCCCTGTGGCACAACAACCGCAGCCTATACACACTAGGCCAGGGGCTCGCACTACACCCAACGTGTCAAGCCATTCTTACGCCATTTAAGGTAACCACTAACAAGCTAGAAAAGGTCTCTTGAACAACTAGAGCCAGAGCCATATAGCCCTCATAGCTGTACTGTATATCCCGGTTATCACTTACAGATAAGTCCTTATGGAGAGTAACTAGAGCATCAAAATAACCCACATGCTCTAGCCCCCTTTCAACAGTAATAAAATCATCTTAATTGGTTGATTGCATAATCCATTAGTCAAATTACAAGATCATTGTTCATAATTAAGCACTAGCAATAGCTACCCAAATGCATAACCCATAGGTGACAAGGAAACAAGATATCAATAGCTAAGTTATAATCTCTATGGTTGTCAAGGAAGACACATGCATATGTATGATAATTTCAGTGAATAGGACAACAAGGATGGTCCCATGTTATACTTGCCTTGATCAAAGTTCTCCGATAGATACTGCTGGTCCGGCTCAAAATAATACTCCTAATCGTCGTAGTACTGCTCACCGTCTAAATTCAATCACCAAGCATCAACATACAAACATTCCGAGCAAACATACACGAAGCAAACAAAAGATACAATTAGAACAGTACACCAACAGTAGAAAAACATTTAGGAAAGCTTACAAAACTATTCTACACGTTGCTACGATCACACAGACGTAAAGATCACGAAATTCGGATTTAAAACGTGAAAGTTATGAATTTTCTAAGATTTCCTATAGATAAATAATTACTTTAATATAAACTCGAAAATTAATTTTTCCAAACCTACTGTACAACTACACTAACATGTAGAGCTCGCAAATACGAACCTAACGCAACTTGAACGGGCCAAATCGGAGTTAAAACGTGGAAGATATGACCTAAACAAGATTGTAAGTATATACGTATTTCTATTGTATTTCGGGATTTGTTTTTCTAAAGGAAAATGGCCACAAAACTTATGCATGATGTCATCAAGCTAGCAAATTGGATGGGAACCTTTATTGTGCTTGCACATACGTAGACCTAACAGCTCGCATGGCACTATGGCTCGATGAAATAAATAAATAATGAATGGATCAAACTATTCACTTATTGCAAAACAACAAGAACGGATTTAAACCGGGATTGCTTTTAATTGGAAAACTATTAAATAAATATATTAATCTAATTACTATTAATAAATTCATAATCAAATGACATGATAAACATCGATACTAGCTAAATTTTAATCATAAACACACATGTTAACATGAATTAAATTAATATTTATTTATGAAACCGTGGGTATATAGTCTAAATTGCTTTTAATTATAAAGCTAGTACAAACATATTAATCAATATAATATTTAGCGATATATAGAAAAACACGTGACATAAAAACTTTGGTACTATCGCGTAGAGCGCAACGTGACAAAACTAACGTGACTGGAATGAAGCAAAACGGAATTAAGATGATTAAATGGTGGAGATTAGAAACCAGTGGCAAATTCGTGAATACCTTCATCTTCTTCCTTGGTCTCCATGGCCACGAAGGAAACTGGCAGGGACGGGCTCGACCTAGGGCAGCAAGGAGGGGATGGCCGGGCTGGGTAGCAGCCGCGCACAGCGCGCATTGTGTGCTCGCCCATGCGCAGGTGCTCGACGTCGGACTTCAGCATCTCGGCGAACATCTCAGCCACGCCATCGTAGAGGAAGCGGAAAGCCTCGTCGGACTTGTAGCGCGAGAGCAAGATGGGTTCCGTAGATGTGCTCACCATCAACCTTGAAGCTTCGTGATGAAAGCTTCTGCCTGGCATATTCTGCACAGGCATGGTTATAATACTCAACAAAGAGGAAGCCACGGTTACGGTCCGGGTCATGCTGATCCTTAAACATCTCAATGTTGACGACACCTGGCCCCTTGGCCTTGATAATGTTGGTCAGCTCCTCCTCGCTCAGCCCCTTGGGCACATTCCCAATAAACAGCCTGTGCTTTGCCTGCGACAGAGAGCACCGCAATGTCCTCCCCTTGTACTCCCTGTCTTGAATATCCTCGATGGCACGCTGCGAATCGGGGCGAGGCGAGGGCAGCAGATGGCATCCGCGGCGGCTTCGGCAGACAGCTCGACTCCTCGACGAGATTGGTCGTGTGCGGCAACGGCGGCAGCTAGGGCTTTCACGTGTGGGCAGCAAGCCCTGGTGGCGTTGACAGAGAACACTCCAACTGCAGATCGACACGGCGGCGTGAAGCTAGGATCAAGAGGCGGCGGCAACAACGAAAGCTATGTTAGGGCAAAGCGGCACTTCGTCCTGCTGCATGAAAGAAAAAAAAATAGAAAACAAGGAGATGACAAAGGCCTTTTGCATGCCATATATGTATAGTATATATATATATATATATATACTAGCTGACCCTTGATCCGATCAAAATCGAGTTCAACTTGGCTCCCTCGTACCTGATCTCCCTGACGTGGAGTTCGAGTGGGACAAGGAATTGGAGAGCTGATACAGGTGTTGAGAACGTGCATTGGCTGGCTCGTGGTGGAGCTGCTGGTGCTCTGGCTGCTTGGCGGTCACCGGAGCGGCAAGGGACGGCGATGGCGGCTGCGAGGCTCTAGGTGATGTGGAGAGGCGAGGGAGGGAGACACGAGCAGCGGCGGCTATGGGCAACAGCGGCGGCGGGCAGCAACAGCGGCGGCGCCTATATATAGGGAGAAAAACTTTCCACCTCCATGTCAACTAGCGATATGGTGCTAATTGACGCTGCACCCTCCATCTTTACTAATAGGCCTAATTAATTATTAAAGCCCATTAGTAAATAAATGAATAGACATTTAGGATTATTGCACACAAGCTTTGGTGGAAAATGAGACATTTATTATTTTCGGAATTAATTAATTTCGTGGATAAAATAATTCTAGAAAAGTCCAGAATTATTATTTAAGCCGCGAAAAATACTCCGAAAACTCCGAAAATTCAAGGGAATTTTCTAGAGACATTATGGAACATGAGGAACCCAAATAAAGTATTTGGAGCTTATGAAAAGATGGATGAAGAGATCAAGGAAAAAGATTAAGCTCACGGAAATTGAAATTTTGGATCCAGAAAATACCAAAAAGTTTTCCGATGAGAAGTAAACGTCGTCCTACGGTATTTTGAAAATAATAGCACTCACCAACACCAAAGACAAGCATCACACAAACACCACATTATTAAATTAATATGAAAAAGTTTAAAACCACAATTTTCTATATTTAATTAGCAACAACTTAACTTATCTAATAAATTTATTCAGATATTGAAATAATTTATTTTATTTAGCGTTTTCCCGCACAACCCAAAATAGAAAATTTTGGGTGTGACAATTCTACCCCACTTAACAGGAATCTCGTCCCGAGATTTGAAGAGACTAGGGAGAAGGATAAAATTGATCTACAAGTCTTCACTCTTCCTTCATCAACTCCTATCCAATGATGATGCCACAAGCTCAAAACCAACTTTGTAAAGGTATCCTTTAGGCCCTTATGATCCTTGTAGATGGTTCCAACATGTTACCCACCCTGAGAAGAGATACCTACGCTCGATAGTGACTTTGCAATCATGTAGATAGCTGATGCTTCCAGATGACGAAATAGAATGTATAAATCCTCCATCTTGTATCGTCTTTAGTTTGGGAACCCCCTTAAGAAGAGATCAATTGGAGAACACCAATGGATAGATTGCATTTGTTTCTGAGTGATGACTACCATCATGTCCTTCTATCATCTCAAAGAGATTCATGAGCATATGCAAGAACAAGTAATCCTACACTTCCTCGCGAACAGAAAAATAGCAGTGCAAAAATCCAGTTATAACTCGAGTTCTACGAATCCAATGATATTATAGCTTATACCGTTGGAAAGCTTATCAAATTTACTACAACTTCCTTATAGAACACTTCTCCAGATTCTGCAGTTAAGGTAGTCGAAAACTGTGCACAACAGAAACTATTCTAGGTTGCTGACAGCACAAATGCGTCGCCTTGTGATTTTCATAACTCCCAAATCATAATAGCTATCAGGGCGGTTCTTACCGTCAGAGAAAGATATTGAAGTCTACTATTGTCCAGAATTTATCCATGATTTTTGGGCGTCCAAAAATAGAGATATAAGCTAAGGAAGATATACTGCTCTAAAAAGACAGGATAAGGTGGGAACGAGATTCAGAGAGACTAGAGAGATAGATAATGTTAAACTTCAAGTCTTCATGCTTCTTTGATTTGTGCTGATGAGATATAAGACATGGATTGAGTATAGCCAAAAGATGACAAGAAAGATAAAGTTTGATCTTCAGTTCTTCGTACCTCGTCGCTTGAGATTGTTGATGGTAGCGGACACTACCCCACTCAACAAAGATTTTGTTCCACCTAGCAATGTCATTGAAAGCAACACTTTGCAATTCATAAAAATCTTGATCAGGATCAAACTGATGATGATACCACAGGTTCAAAACCAACATAGCGAAGATATCCCTCAGATTCTTGTGATCCACGTAGATGTCGCTCTTATAATCCCAATAAATGCCACACTTACAGCCTTAAGAGCTTTCCACATTCAACTCTCTTGAGCTCTTCTTCATAGTAACTCCACTAGAGAATACCTATCCAAGTAGAAAACTCTCTTCACTTAAAACTTACTAAACATACTTGATATGGGGGTGATGTCATCTAAGTTTTCATGAAACTAACTATAGACTTCCAACATCTCCTTCCTATGTCGTCCATGCTAACTTGTATAGAGTATATTAAATTGAATGTTGAACTCCCAACTGATGATAGCTTGAAGTGAAGACCAGTCCTGACGAATACCCGAGCTTCTTGTAGATGATCCAACAAAGCACTGATCCCAAACAAACAACACTAGCACATGAGTAGACTTCCAATCATAGAGATAACCACTTCTTCCAAGTGAAGCACTAGGACATACGAAACCTTCATCTTGCAACACTCACAACTTTGCTACCCCCTTAAGAAAAAGAAACTAGGAGACACCAAAGTAACTTGCATCTCCTTTTATACTAGATAACCATAATCATCTCTAATGTAAGATTCCAAGGCAAATCAATGAGATTCAAAGATATCCAATGATATATTCACTCATACAAGATAAGGAAGTAATGCAGAAAATTTCTGGGCGAATTCCAATTTTAACAGTTCAGTAAATCTGACATAACTCGAGCTACAAAGATCCAAATGAAGTGATCTTTACATGGTTGGAAAGCTTATGAAATTATCTACAACTTTTATTCACAACACTTTTCCAGATTCTGTCCATAAGTTAGTCAAAAACTGAACTTAACCAAAACTGTTTCAGGATTCCAGACTGCGCAGTGACCCCAACTTGGAACAGGTATATCTCTTAGCTCATAATAGATAATAAGATAAGTCCAGTGGGTTTGGAAAGATACAGAAGTCTAGTTATTCCTAGTAAAATTTCATAAATTTCTCATGTCCATATCTTGAGATACAAAAGAAACATTGCAGACTGCTATAGAAATCAGCATGCGGAGTATTACGTAAAAGCTACCCCACTTAACATGGATCGAGCTACTCCTCAAAACTTATTTCTTCCGAGCCACCTTTGAAACACGAGAACAAGGCAACACACAAGCAATACATCAAGCAAAACAAGCACACATCACATCATCGGTACTACACGTGCTGCTTCAACAATGGTGGTCATCCTAAGGGAAAAGTATGGATGATGAAAGGCCATCGAACTTTTGAAAAAGGTGAGATCAGAAAACTTTTAGTAAAACAACATAAAACAAAATCCAATGGAGTAAGAAATAATAGCTCAAAGGAAGCTATCAAGGAGGAGATACAATAGGACAAGGAAGAGGAAATAGTCAAAATCAATGAGTCAAGGGATGACAAATTAGTTTTATAGTAAAATGAGTTTTAGAATGCGTCCAGTGCTACTTGGCATACGTCCTACAGTCAACACCGCTCTGATACCACTCTGTCACACCCGGTTTTCTAAAGAACAAAACCAGGCTCGCCATATGTGTGCCCAGGAAGTCCACACATATGTCAGAATGAAAAAGTATCAGAAACAATGTTATTATATAACGTATACATAGCTATATTAACACTTACATCAGAGTATCGCGGAACGGTGACTAAATTTCAGGCTCCATTCTTCTCAGGGATGGCTGACTGAGGGTAACATATGCTTAGCACTTCTACTAGTCTTCTAGAAATTCCACTACACCTTTGTCCTTCTTCCGAGTAGCATCTTACTACACACTGGAGTTTGGGGAAAATAGCAAGAGTGAGTCCATGTCGAACTCAACAAGTATAACACAGGGTTCATGAGGCTCAAAAAGGCTAGACACTGTTTGACTGCGTTTAGCTTTTAATCATCATATAATTAGCAATCGAGTAGCATCAAGGTATTCCAAATCCCATTAATGAATCAATGATCAATTGTAATAAGGATAATGAATAGCATTAACATGAGCATAATAATAATCAACAATAATTAAACATGATATAACAATGGTGATCAACTATTCCGTAAGAATCCCCAAGGCCGCTCGTATCCGTGAGCACGGCTAGTATACCAGTTTTTAACTCTGCGCAGAGGTGTACACTTTCACTGTGAGTCATAACTTCCAAATGCATGGGTTCGCGACTCCCCAAAACACTAGAAATTATATAAAGCCATTCAAAAGTTCGTCTAACAAGTTAGGGCCATTAGATTCACTCGGCAGGCAGATGTAGAACCCCCTTCCCTGTGGCACAACAACCGCAGCCTATACACACTAGGCCAGGGGCTCGCACTACACCCAACGTGTCAAGCCATTCTTACGCCATTTAAGGTAACCACTAACAAGCTAGAAAAGGTCTCTTGAACAACTAGAGCCAGAGCCATATAGCCCTCACAGCTGTACTGTATATCCTGGTTATCACTTACAGATAAGTCCTTATGGAGAGTAACTAGAGCATCAAAATAACCCACATGCTCTAGCCCCCTTTCAACAGTAATAAAATCATCTTAATTGGTTGATTGCATAATCCATTAGTCAAATTACAAGATCATTGTTCATAATTAAGCACTAGCAATAGCTACCCAAATGCATAACCCATAGGTGACAAGGAAACAAGATATCAATAGCTAAGTTATAATCTCTATGGTTGTCAAGGAAGACACATGCATATGTATGATAATTTCAGTGAATAGGACAACAAGGATGGTCCCATGTTATACTTGCCTTGATCAAAGTTCTCCGATAGATACTGCTGGTCCGGCTCAAAATAATACTCCTAATCGTCGTAGTACTGCTCACCGTCTAAATTCAATCACCAAGCATCAACATACAAACATTCCGAGCAAACATACACGAAGCAAACAAAAGATACAATTAGAACAGTACACCAACAGTAGAAAAACATTTAGGAAAGCTTACAAAACTATTCTACACGTTGCTACGATCACACAGACGTAAAGATCACGAAATTCGGATTTAAAACGTGAAAGTTATGAATTTTCTAAGATTTCCTATAGATAAATAATTACTTTAATATAAACTCGAAAATTAATTTTTCCAAACCTACTGTACAACTACACTAACATGTAGAGCTCGCAAATACGAACCTAACGCAACTTGAACGGGCCAAATCGGAGTTAAAACGTGGAAGATATGACCTAAACAAGATTGTAAGTATATATGTATTTCTATTGTATTTCGGGATTTGTTTTTCTAAAGGAAAACGGCCACAAAACTTATGCATGATGTCATCAAGCTAGCAAATTGGATGGGAACCTGTATTGTGCTTGCACATACGTAGACCTAACAGCTCGCATGGCACTATGGCTCGATGAAATAAATAAATAATGAATGGATCAAACTATTCACTTATTGCAAAACAACAAGAACGGATTTAAACCGGGATTGCTTTTAATTGGAAAACTATTAAATAAATATATTAATCTAATTACTATTAATAAATTCATAATCAAATGACATGATAAACATCGATACTAGCTAAATTTTAATCATAAACACACATGTTAACATGAATTAAATTAATATTTATTTATGAAACCGTGGGTATATAGTCTAAATTGCTTTTAATTATAAAGCTAGTACAAACATATTAATCAATATAATATTTAGCGATATATAGAAAAACACGTGACATAAAAACTTTGGTACTATCGCGTAGAGCGCAACGTGACAAAACTAACGTGACTGGAATGAAGCAAAACGGAATTAAGATGATTAAATGGTGGAGATTAGAAACCAGTGGCAAATTCGTGAATACCTTCATCTTCTTCCTTGGTCTCCATGACCACGAAGGAAACTGGCAGGGACGGGCTCGACCTAGGGCAGCAAGGAGGGGATGGCCGGGCTGGGTAGCAGCCGCGCACAGCGCGCATTGTGTGCTCGCCCATGCGCAGGTGCTCGACGTCGGACTTCAGCATCTCGGCGAACATCTCAGCCACGCCATCGTAGAGGAAGCGGAAAGCCTCGTCGGACTCGTAGCGCGAGAGCAAGATGGGTTCCGTAGATGTGCTCACCATCAACCTTGAAGCTTCGTGATGAAAGCTTCTGCCTGGCATATTCTGCACAGGCATGGTTATAATACTCAACAAAGAGGAAGCCACGGTTACGGTCCGGGTCATGCTGATCCTTAAACATCTCAATGTTGACGACACCTGGCCCCTTGGCCTTGATAATGTTGGTCAGCTCCTCCTCGCTCAGCCCCTTGGGCACATTCCCAATAAACAGCATGTGCTTTGCCTGCGACAGAGAGCACCGCAATGTCCTCCCCTTGTACTCCCTGTCTTGAATATCCTCGATGGCACGCTGCGAATCGGGGCGAGGCGAGGGCAGCAGATGGCATCCGCGGCGGCTTCGGCAGACGGCTCGACTCCTCGACGAGATTGGTCGTGTGCGGCAACGGCGGCAGCTAGGGCTTTCACGTGTGGGCAGCAAGCCCTGGTGGCGTTGACAGAGAACACTCCAACTGCAGATCGACACGGCGGCGTGAAGCTAGGATCAAGAGGCGGCGGCAACAACGAAAGCTATGTTAGGGCAAAGCGGCACTTCGTCCTGCTGCATGAAAGAAAAAAAAATAGAAAACAAGGAGATGACAAAGGCCTTTTGCATGCCATATATGTATAGTATATATATATATATATATACTAGCTGACCCTTGATCCGATCAAAATCGAGTTCAACTTGGCTCCCTCGTACCTGATCTCCCTGACGTGGAGTTCGAGTGGGACAAGGAATTGGAGAGCTGATACAGGTGTTGAGAACGTGCATTGGCTGGCTCGTGGTGGAGCTGCTGGTGCTCTGGCTGCTTGGCGGTCACCGGAGCGGCAAGGGACGGCGATGGCGGCTGCGAGGCTCTAGGTGATGTGGAGAGGCGAGGGAGGGAGACACGAGCAGCGGCGGCTATGGGCAACAGCGGCGGCGGGCGGCAACAGCGGCGGCGCCTATATATAGGGAGAAAAACTTTCCACCTCCATGTCAACTAGCGATATGGTGCTAATTGACGCTGCACCCTCCATCTTTACTAATAGGCCTAATTAATTATTAAAGCCCATTAGTAAATAAATGAATAGACATTTAGGATTATTGCACACAAGCTTTGGTGGAAAATGAGACATTTATTATTTTCGGAATTAATTAATTTCGTGGATAAAATAATTCTAGAAAAGTCCAGAATTATTATTTAAGCCGCGAAAAATACTCCGAAAACTCCGAAAATTCAAGGGAATTTTCTAGAGACATTATGGAACATGAGGAACCCAAATAAAGTATTTGGAGCTTATGAAAAGATGGATGAAGAGATCAAGGAAAAAGATTAAGCTCACGGAAATTGAAATTTTGGATCCAGAAAATACCAAAAAGTTTTCCGATGAGAAGTAAACGTCGTCCTACGGTATTTTGAAAATAATAGCACTCACCAACACCAAAGACAAGCATCACACAAACACCACATTATTAAATTAATATGAAAAAGTTTAAAACCACAATTTTCTATATTTAATTAGCAACAACTTAACTTATCTAATAAATTTATTCAGATATTGAAATAATTTATTTTATTTAGCGTTTTCCCGCACAACCCAAAATAGAAAATTTTGGGTGTGACAATATCTAGCCTTTATCATGCTGAGCCTCCTTGATTTTTTTATGTTGTTTTTTTTCTTTTATAAAGCAGAAGAAAATATTTATGTATTTATTATATATATATATTTTTTATTCCACCACAGTGAATGTACTTATGGGTTTTATGCCACTCGCATACTCACATGGGGCTTTAGGGTTTTTAACATTTTTATTTTCTTTTTAAGATAGTATGAATATGATTAACTAAGCAAACTATTTAAGATAAAGTAAATAATTAAAAGGAAAGGATAACTACCAAGTTACCTCTTGGCAAGGCGTTCGGTGTTTTTAAGTCCTCCGAACGGGACTCTTATTCGTTCAGTCGTCCTGGGACTTGGTGGATGGCGTAGTCGGTGGTTCCGGCGGCGCCTCCTCTTCATGTACAACTGTCTTTTCTTTCCATACCTGTCTCGGTGCTTTGGTCTCCTCAGGACAGTGTTGGTTGAGTGGTATGTCTTCAGATCTTACCACTTCTCCTTCATAATCTGCCCATCCGTCCTTGATGACCTGTTGCTTCTGATTGTGGTTACGTCGCCTTCTTCTTGTCCTGACCTGCTTGGATTCTTCAAATACATAGTTAGGGTCAGTAAAGTAAAGACGTACCTTCTCAGAGGGGAAGTGCATGTGGACTTCTCCAGTTCCAATGTAAATGATTGCTTTGACAGTACTAAGGAATGGTCTTCCAAGGATGATGGGTGGATTGTATTCATCTTCTCCCATGTCAATAACCTGAAAGTCTGTATGGACAAAGTGATCGTCTATCTTGACAGGGACGTCAGTTACTGTACCTTTGACCTGTCGGAATGTCTGATCTGCCATCTGGAGCTGAATATATGTTGGGTTTAAGGGCATGGTTCCGAACAGAAGTTCATAGGTGACCTTGGCCATTATGTTGACGCCCGACCCAGTGTCGCAAAGTGTCTTGTAGAAGTGGGACCCATTAATGGAGCAATAAATGCTTGGCATACCTGGGTCGTCCTTCTTAGGCAAGAACGGTGACTTGAGTTAGCGATCTTGACCTTTGTGCACGGCAGTGACCATCTTAGCTGTCTTGGTCCATACTTGCTTCTTGCTCTTGTTCCTCCTGTTGGTCCTCTTCCTTGGTTCATATTGGGGTTGCTCTGGGATTTGTGCGGTCTTGTTCTTGAAGGAAAACGTTTCCTTCCTCCCCTTGATGTAGAAACTGATCTTGGCAGCACTAGCATAGATGACAGCTCCCGCGGTGTTCAGGAATGGTCTCCCTAGGATGACGGGAGCCCTCTCATCAGAACCGATCTCTATCACTACGAAGTCTGCTGGAGCGTACGAGGAACCCACTCGGACACAGATGTTCTTCAATATTCCTCTCGGGAAACTCAGTGTCCTATCTGCAAGCTGCAAACACATGGTTGTTTCTAATAATGGTTGTGAAAAGAGTTTTTCATAGAGTACCCTGGGCATGATGTTGACGCTGGAGCCAAAGTCACAGAGTGCTTCTGGGAAGTCTCGCATGCCGATGGAGATCGGGATGACGGGGCATCCTGGATCGCCTCTCTTGACCGGCAGACGGTCAGTACTTACTTCCATGATAGGGTTACTCCAGTAATCTCCTGCATCAAACATGTCTACAAGATTTGCAGATTCTAGTCCTTCCGGTTGTGATGGTATACCGGGGTTAGTAGCAGGAACAGCAGCAGCTATTTGATTCAACTGAGATTCAATCATTTTATTAAAGCTAATCTGGTTCTTGATGGCAGTAGAGAAATTATACATTCTATTATTTATATTTTCTAGTATTTTATCATTAGATGCCAATTTCTTAGACAGGTTATCCATTAGCTTTCCTTGGTTGGATACTAACTCTCTCAAAGGTGGATAATTATTATTATTATTGAAAGAATTGTTACCTTGGTAATTACCTGAGTAGTTAGGCCTCTGTTGATTCCAACCTTGATTCTGCTGAGGACAGTTGTAGTAGTTGTTGTTATTGTTGATGTAGTTCACGTCCTCCAGCAACTCAGGACAGTGATTGCCCGAGTGTCCAGTACCTCCACACTCCTCACAAGTCATGTGGGAGTCGTAGACGTGCATGACTTCTTTCTTTTCTCCAGCTCGATCATCGAGCTTCTTCATGAGTAGGTCTAGCTTGGCAGACAGCATGTCTACCTCCTTGAGCTGGTGCATACCTCCACCTCTCTTGCGTGTCTGAGTTCTTTCTTCATTCCAACCTTGGTTGGATACCATCTTCTCCACAAGAGTTGTGGCTTGAGGTATGGTGAGTGATAGGAATGCTCCTCCAGCTGCAGCATCCATGGTTTCACGGGCACTGTTAATGAGCCCATGATAAAATGTCTGCATCAACAGCCAGCTTTCCATTCCATGATGGGGACATTCTAGGATGTAGTCTTGGAAGCGCTCCCATGCTTCTGGAACGGATTCATCATGTTGTTGCTGAAAACTTGTAATCTTCCCACGGAGAGCATTGGTCTTGCCCATGGGAAAGAATTTGGCCAGAAAGTTCGTGGAGCAGAGTGCCCACATAGTGTTCTTCTCCTTTGTAGCGTAGAACCACTGCTTCGCTCTCCCCAACAGTGAGAATGGGAAAAGGCGAAGTAGTATGGCGTCTCTGGGGACTTCAGCCATGGTGAAAGTGCTGCAGATCTCCAGGAAGTGTTGAAGATGAGCACTAGCGTCTTCGTGTGGCTTCCCACAGAACTGGTTAGCTTGCACCATGTTGATGAGCCCAGGCTTGAGCTCGAAGTTGCGGTCGATCTCCCCAGCAGGTCCAGTGCGGATGTTGTCCGTAGTGGGAGCTGAGAACTCGCGGATCGACTTGTTCGCCATGGCTTCGAATTCAGTCGACAAATTTCGGATGAAACTTCGGCGGTCTTCGGATTTGGATGAAGCTTTGTGCTGAAGTGTTGACGATGTCTTCTTGAGCTTGGCTCTTGTTCTTCTGAATAAGGCTTCGGGATCGTCAACAAAGTTGTCTGGAAGATGTCTTCTATTCGTGCATCACCCTGCAATAAATAATCAAAATGGAAAATACAGGGGTAAAACTGTATAAGAGAATTGATAAGCTCGATCAGATTAGTGATGCAAATAATGACTCAAAGTTCCATATTCATTCCTACTTAGTAATCAACCTTCCCCAGCAACGGCGCCAAAAATGCTTGTTGGGCATTCTTAACGTCACTACCAAAAGTAGACTTAGTTTTCTAATTCTGATAACGGCGCAAAAAATGTCAAACCTATCCCTCATGCCACTTAAGCCAAGTTGTCATCCCCAGCATGACATGAGAGACGCGGTATTGAAATATGCATTTGCTCATCAAGATAAATAATAAAAGGGATCTGCAAGCGCACAGATTAATACCGATGTAGCATTTTAACCGGGAAGTATTCCAGGTATCGTTATTTATATTTTTACCACTGGGAAGGGATTTCTAAGTATCATGGTTGATAATGGAATGAGAATATGGAACTGAGTACACATCATTGCAAGTATAACCGAGAGTATTTATCAATCTCTTTATACAGGTATAAATGTCACATTAAGTAAAGGTAAAGTGATAATGGTGACAAAGATAATTAATCTGATCAGCTAGCCACATATAATAATGATAAGCACCTCAACAGATATTCTAGCAAGTCATTAGCATGGAATTAGGATGAACTACAAAGATATTCCCTAAGTTATTATTAACTATAAAGTCTAGCATATCATAGTTAGTGCAATTATACTTGGCAATCATGGTGAGAAAAGACTATATCCATGCATAGTGAATATTAGCAAGGAAGATAAAGAACATAGCAATCACTCCCCTGTAATAGTGTTGCTCTGCCTGCCCTATACACGAGAGGGGGACTATATAAGAATCAACGAAGCTGTCACTATCGCGAACTACCCCACAATCCGGCATATAGGGTGCAATCGCAGATAAATATGGTATAGACACCACGTCTACACAATAATTATCATTCACCCACTGTACACATGGATAAACGCTATATGATCCTAGGCATGTATATAATTCCAATCTAACTAAGCCAAGCATGTAACTATGATAAACTAAGAACAATATAATTGCAAATATAATCAAGTAGAGCAAAGTCATAACCAATATATTGAAATAGAACAAAGTCATATTCATAATATTGAAGAACAAAGATGAAAAATTGAAGAACAATAGAGGAATTACCAAGAATCCTCTTGACAGATCCGGGAACCAATCGAAGATTGACTCCTTCTAGTTCTAATCCTATGTAGCTATGCTAACTAGAGATCTAGTTGATGTGGTGGCTCTAGGGCTTGATCAGAGGCTCTCCTCCTGAATTAGGGTTTGAAGTATGAGATGAGGGCCTCTCCTCTAGGGGCAGGGGCCTTGCTTATATAGCCCTTTCGGATGAATCTGGGCCGTTGGATCAAACCGACATTGATCGTGCGGTTTTCCTTGATCCTCTAGGTCGGTGGAGCATAATCCTCGAGGCGGAGCCTGATTGGCTGAGCCAGCAGGGCGGGTGCCCTAGGGACTAGGGCGGGCGCCCTGTCCCCGGCTCTGTTACGCCTCCCATTCGTTCTCGTGGCTTCTGGACTCTTCTAGATGTAAGATAATTACATGTTCGGTTAATATCCCGTCATTAATCCGACATGTGGGCCTTTCTTCCGTATTTCCTGATAACCCCCTGCAGAAATAGATAAACAGCAAAACTCGTGGAATTCTGTCAGATAAAACCCTAAGTCTAGGTGTTGGTTTCATTTGGATCCTTTTCTCTATTTATTTGATAGTTATAATTGATACTTAAGGACCGTCAACACTAGCCAAAGTGAACCACCATCTAGAGGCCATCCATCACTGTTCGATGCAATGGCGGTGTAGGGGATGGTTGGTCAATGCCCCCTGTCTCTCCACAGCCTCACTCAATGCCTACAAGTACCCCCTCACCTTCTACACACTATAAAAGGAGGTGTAGAGCTCGGTGAAGATCATCCCCAAGCATAATCAAGCATTCCAATCTCTCAAGCTTAGAGTTGAAGCTCTAGAAGTAGTAGTTAGCTAGTAGTGGCAATAGAGTTAGAGCAGAGCTTGCCTTGGAGTCTAGAAGATTCTTCTGGTCTGGTATACCTCTTTTGTAATCTTTCATTTAGCATTTACTTTATTCAGTACTCTACTTGGTTTAGTACTTTATTCTGTAATATAGCATTGCTTAGTTCAAGTCCTGTCTTGCTCTTGTTCATCATTAGTGAGCTTAGGTGCTTGTTCTCTAGCATTAGCATCATAGTTACCTTAGTGTTTAGTCCATTCATCGTTAGTACTTATTCTACCATCTGGTTAGGCTACTTCGATCTCATTTCACCGGAGCTTAGATTGAAGCAGTGAATTTATAGATTAAGCATGGTGCTTAGGCAATATCTTGCCTATAGATACGGCTGGATCCCTAGATAGATTGTGGTAGTTGGCAACTTGTTGACAGTAGTTATCATCCATCATAAACCGTCAACATAATTTGAATAAATGCTTAAAAAGGATCACCAACATAGACTTATGGGTTTAAACTAACAATTTTCACAAGTTTTGGTGAATCTATGTTTTTAGCAGGGTTATTCTAGAAAACCAACAAGAGGGATTAAAATGTCAAATAAAATCACACTTATCCATGATGAAAACTACTCTAGAAGGTTCTAGAGGACACCAGAAGACAACCCATGCAAGCAGACCTGGAGCGGATGCTAGGTGGGGCCCGTTGGCCTCCTAGGCCCACCAGGCAGCCTCTACTTCCACGTCAGTTCGTCCACCGCCTCCTAGAATGCATCTACGCCGTTCCTTAAATTGATTTGATCTAAGGGCTCATGTTGCACCCTCAGGGCTATATAACCAGACCTTGCCCCCCTAGAGCACAATCTGCCATAATTCAAGAGAAGACCAGATTTTAGGGTTTCTAGAGAGAAAAGAGAGAGCTCAAGTTCTTGAAGTTCTAGTATATGCTATCTAGCAAGGTTCAAGTAGAGTTTGGGCTACTGCTTAGGATTCCAGATCTACCATCTGGAGACTGGTATTAGCCATTATATCTCTTTATTTATGACTTTGTGCTACTTCAATATTATGTTGCTATTTATTATGTTCCTAGTTTGCTCTAGTTTATTTCTTGATATAGTTATGATTGATGATGAATTTATGCATATCTTCACAAAGCGCTTAATTCAGTACTTGAGTGAGTTAAGTGGTTGACATTATGTAAGCATGGTGCTTAGATATTGTTTGCCTGCAGATGCACTATATATGTCGGGTCATGTGATAGATCACGGATGTGACACTCCCATTGAGCCCTTTGTTGTCTACTCCCTGTATGTAGAACAAGTAAAACTTGGTTACTATTGACAATGGTTAACTATTAAAATTTAAAGGAAAATAAATATGAAAAAGACCATGGAGTAATCACCAACAAAGGTTTAGGTTTTAAACTCATAAATTCCACATGTTTTGGTGAATTATGATTTTTTAGGGATTAAACAGGAAAAATAGGCATTGGAAAAGAAGGATTAACCATCATGACACAAATTCTTGCGCAAACCAGACAAACACCAGCACTAGAAGGGTCTAGAAGACACTAGAAGACATAAGAGCGAAGCGAACGTCGAGGCGCTAACAACTAGGGCTAGCCGGCCCCACCACCTAGCCGGTTGGCCTAGCCCACATATCATCCACCTCCTCCTTCGTATGGTGGTTCTCCACCAACCTAGAGTTTGCATCTTGACCATTGTTCAAGGTCGATTTGATCTGAGGGACACGGTGCATCCCACCTTTAATACCCCAGGTGTTAGGCTTACATTTGGCACTTGCATTGCATGAGCCTAAGCATCATTTGTTCATATATGAGCATGGAACACATGTGATGCACTAGTGCAACATGTGAAACATGCCTATATGGAATGTGCTTTGAAACATCTGCAACATCTCTTTAAAACATATGCAACATACTCTTGTTAATTATGTTTCAATGTGTGTATGTTAGATGCTCATGCTTGGTAATGCAAGTGAGTGTTGATATCCCTTCTTTCATGTGTCTCACATCACTCTCTATCTATAGTGACCCCTAGAAAAGTTCTGTGAAGTTTGGAATCAAAAAGTCACATGAAATGATAAGTTATATGCTTGTTAGATTATAACTGAAACATGCATCTGAAACAAGGAAACATGTTTTACATTCCATGTGAACTAGTGTTTATGCAACATACAAATGCAACATGTGCAACCCATCTAGGACACATGTGGAACAACCTAGTGAAACATGTGTAACATGGACCTTGCAACAACATGATGAAACGAGTGAAACAAAGACTTGAAATAAGCACTACAATTATAGTAACTTCTATGTTTCAATGCATATGAGATCGAGATCCCTATGTAACCTATGCATGGTGGACATGGTTAGACTCTACAAACAGCTTAACTACACCTAGGACACATAATGGAACAATGTTCATGTTGATCATTTTGCCTAATTGTGCTTCTAAGTGATGGTTGACCATGTATGGACCCTAGAACATTTTTGTTTGACCAGTTCAAAAGTGTGACCTAGAAGCTTTGCGTGACTGTGCACCCCTTTACAAAGTTTTAGAGAATTTTATAAGGAACAAACTTTGTTTAAGAGTCAAGTCATGAAAATTGGTGGAACTTGCTCAAAAAGGGTCCACAAAGTCAGAAATAGGGCTGAATTCCACACTTAGCATTTTTAAACCCTGATTTTTGTGTCACTGACGTTGGCATCTCGCGTTCTCGAAATTCTGTTAAGTAACTCAAGTTGACCCAAAAGTAAAAGTTGGAATGCATATTGTGGAGAAGCTCATGTAAGAAGATGACACTTATTTGACTCCATTTGGCCCATCAATTTGGAGTATTTGTTAATGGTTGTCGACACATTGACAATGCCATCTTGAGACGTCATTATCTCCTAAATGGTTAACTCAATGACCTAAGTGCCTTAACATAAATTGTAGAGCATCAAGAGATGAGCAAATCTTGTAATTGGCCCATGTCCAGATTTGGCACATACCAAGCCCAAATTTGGACTTCAAACGGTCCACTTCACTACCCGCCACCTGTTCGCGCTTTTGCTCCAAAGGACGATGCGTGGCCAAGCACGTGGCGACCATGCTAGTGCCGCGCCCTCACCAACCGATGCGCGTCCACCGCTTCTCTGTCGTGTCCTGCTGCTCCGAAAGCGAGAAACCGAGCTCCTCATTCACTCTAACCCTTAGCGCTCTCTCTCCCTCGCTCTGCTCCGCCCTGAGCGCACGTGCCGCAATGATCGCCATGGCCGAGCTTGTGGTCGTCATCGTTCCCCCACTCAGCATCCTTCTCTCACCTCACCACTTGCACCACCGCCATCACCTCACCGAGCCCTATCCTAGGTGCATGCTCGCCAAAGCCGGGAGCCACCAGAGACGTGCCTCCACCATCTCGGTTGCCGCCGCGTCGGGTGCTGCCATGGCTAGCAGGCCATAGGCCGCCACTGGCGAAATTGCAAGCATCTGCGGGTGCGGCCAGATGCGGTCCTTCTCTGGTGTCACCTCTCGTCACCAGTGGGCCGTTGGTTTGCCTCCGCCGCCGTGCGCCGCCTTCCCTATTACGACCGCACATGTGGCCAGGCCAATGTGTGCCATCTCCGATGAAGCCACTTCAACCCTTAAGTTTGCGCTGACCCAAGCATGCTCCGCCGCCACCGCTCGCCACTGGAGCGCCGCCCGGCTAGCCGGAGATCGGCTGGCCGGCATTCCCTCTCCTGCTCCTCTACTTTGACCGGAAGAAGAAGAAGGCCGTCCCCCCCCCTCTGTGTCTCTCTGTTTGAGTGTCTGACGAGCGGGCCCGACTAAATAGCGGGTCCCGTGTGACAGTTTAAGTAGTGGCAGGTTTGGGTAAACGTCCGGGTGTACCTAGCAGATCTAGGGTGAAGTTGCTTTTCCTGTTTTTATTTCCAAAACTTTACTAAATGTTGTAAAATCTATATCTCCTACTAAGGAAGTCCAAAAATGGCAAATGTGGACTTTTTGGAAACCTTGAGAAGAGATCTATGCATTAGAGTCATAAAATATTAGGTATTTGTAGATGTTTTCTGATGTATTTATTTAAGATTTAAAAGTGCTCCTAAAAATGCTTATAACTTGACCAGAGCCATATTTAGAGTTTGAGAAGTCCAAAAATAGTTGTTCTTGTTTTGTTAGTCTTGTGATGACATTTACTAACTAAGAAAAATATTAAACCTATTAGTTGTTCACTGTTTTCTTAGGGTTGTGATTTAATCTTGCTAAATGAGTGCATCTACATTGTTTTTCTTGACAATTTCATATCTTGAGTTGTGATGTTCAAATTGAGGTGAAATTTTTATGGTAGTCTACTTTTGATATGTGTGGACTGTGGTTAAAATTTCATGAGTTTTGGATGTAGTATGAATGAGTTCTTGATCCATCTTGCTCTCACATGATTTATTGCAATAGCCATTTATTCTTTTCATAGAGGTTGTTATACATGTCCAAATGATATAAAATTTTTACAGTAGTCTATTGGGAGTATATGTAGGCCACTATAATTTTGATATAATTTATTATGCACCTTTGATATATGTTCATAATTCCATCTAATTATCTAAGATAAATTAAGAAATGTATTAAAATAATTTATCTAGCATTGAACACTATGTTTTCTGGTGTTCATTAGTCATATGTGACATATTGGTAAAGTTGATTTTTGTCCAATTATATGTTTGCAACATAAGTTAGTATTTATTTCTTGCAAATGTGGTTTCTAGACAGTTACGGGGGCAATGTAAATTACCCCATGTTAATGATGTTTCTGAGCATCTTGTCTATAGAAAAATTGTATATAATTCATGTATCTAGCTTGTGTTAAAATTTGGTGACATTTGTCTAAGTAGTTTTTGAGTAATAGATATTTAAAGTCAGGTCCCAGATTTGGTTGCTCTCTGTTTGGAGCAGACCAGATTCTGTAGTTTCATCTTTTCAAACTATTAAACTTGGGAATCAGGCTTAGTTGGTATTAAATGAATTGCAGAAAATTGAATATCTTGTTGCACATCTTTTGGAGTTGTAGATCTCTAGTTATGATTGATTTACTCAGCTCCTGCATGTATGCCCAGAAAGTGGCAGATTCTAGTTTTAGTGCTTTGATGCACTTTGCCATGCTTGTGTGTTGAAGTGTGACTCATATCCTTAATGATACTTGGGTTAGTAACTTAGAATCTTATGAGACTTGTATCTTGATTGATGTGCTTGTCTTCTTCTATATTATGCCTTAATGAGGATTAAGTTGTTTAGCTCTAGGTGCTTATGTGAACTTTGGTATGCTTGCTTGATTACTTTGTTTATTGCACTTCCATGCATTCACACATATGCATTGTTGCTCCCCATATAGGTACGCTAGTTCAAACATGTGAATGATGTGGCATTGGAGCCAAACCTGAAGACAGTGTTTGGTGGATCCATCCTGAAGATGGAAGGATCGGACAAGTGCTAGATTGGGAGATGCTCGCTAAGTGGGTTTCATCTGACAAACTCTAACTTGAGTCAGATCCCAGGCAAACCCTGGAGCATTATAAGACTCCCTACTTTTCAATTGCAAATACTATATATGTGTTATATGTATTGTTGCATTACGTATAGGAGTTGGGTGAAAATCTTGCTGCATCAATATCACTCCTTGTCCAGATATATGAATCCCTGAATCCTACATAGACTAGGATTGAGTAGATGCTTAGCCCTGCTTTAAGCGGTAGAAGTCAGGTGATTTTCTGTCACCTGCGAGATGTAGGGATATTCATATATGGCACGGTTAGCTATATTTGCTATCGTGGAAAAGAACCATGTGCTAATAATATGAAAGGAGACCGGGCGGGATAATGATAGTGAAGCAACAAGGCATGGAGATCTTGGGTGTGGATCTATCCCTGTCTGAGTCATTTAAGGACCAATTCGTTGAACGTCCTTGAGTCATGTTGAACGTAGTCTAACACTTAGTTGGCCGGATAAGCCGTTCCGACCGCGAAGCCGAGTAATATAGTTCAGGCCGGGAATCGAATGGTAGGTCGCATCTTGGAGGAAGTAAGGATGTGCATGGGGACATTGGCATGAGACTAAGGGGGGTTAGAGTCCCTATCACCTGGCAGAGTGATGAGATACAGGCCCGATCTTCCGAGAGGTAACTGGTAAGTTCAATTTATGGAGATCTCGACGTTGGCGATCCGGCTTCAAATCAGACACGATTCGAACCCTGCAGCCGTTACACCACTGCTCCGTTGGTTATCAACCAAGCACAACTTGATTGACCTCGCCAAGAAGGCTTTTCTTGCAAGCGAATCGAAGAACACAAGCAAGAAGGTAAAAACACGTAATCTGAAATTGCAAATATAAATGATGCGAATATCAATATAGGGTTCAAGAACTCGGTTCCAAAGGACTAATTGACACAGTGGAGGAGATCAAGAACAGGGGCCCTGGATCACTGTAAAAGGATTTGTCACCACAGTTACAATGAACGATTCAGTTTCTCGATGGAAAACTAAACTCTAAACAAAACCCAATTGTCTAACAGCGGCGGCGGCTGTGTTTATAGTCTAAGACTCGACCTAGGGTTGAGGACGGCCAGGGGTTGGGCGCCCACAACTTGGGCTTAAGGCCTGACACGATACATGGCCAAGTTGGCCCAAATAGGTGATGCAGCACCTTGTCGTGGTCACACAGAATGATTCACGGACCTTCTGGAGCTGGGACCAGTTCTAAAACAACGGCGTCGTCGTCCCCTTTCCAACGCATCCAAGAACGCCCCGTTTCGATGTCGTATGCGAGAGTTATGACCAAAACAGTGACGACGTGTCTGCTGAATCCGAGGGTGACGTGGCAGCTGAGTTGGGGACGAATTGCAACTTGGGAAAGACCATAGCGTCGGTGTGTCCAGCGTGGCGATGTCCTCATCACAGAGTGTTGCCCTTGGGAATGCGGCATCAGTCGAACCCGTGACTCCTGAATTGTACCAAAGGTGGCTTGTGCGACCCTGGCAAGGGCCTGCGCAGTGAGTGTTAGAAATACCCCTCCAGCTGGATAGGAACTCGATTCGAATCGCCATCGCTCCTGGTTAGTGAGCACTTGACTTGAGCAGCGGCAACGTAGATTCAATTAAATTGAACGGATGGTTAATTGGATGACGATGGAAATGTTGCCTCAATTTATACCTGCTATGGTTAATATTATTTGCTCCAAATCAAGTGAGTGCTCTAGTACAGGTTCTAATATAGATGATAGGTTAATGACAATTAATTTGATGCTTAAGCATTAATGATTACTTATCCATATTAAGCTTTTATGCAAAATGTGTCAAGCTATCCCACTGTATATCAGCCTTGCATGATCCTTGGTGTCACTTTGTTTCTGATTTTTGATGGGTAAGTCTAGCTGAGTACCTTCTTGTACTTAGGGTTTTATCCCCACTTGTTGCAGGTTGTGATGTATCATGGCGATTGCAAGAGTTGGTTGGCTCCTGTCGTAGTGGCGGAGTGTGATCATGGGCATGATCCTTCTGAGTTATCTTATCTCTAATGCTTTTGTTGGAAGTCGACCTTGGTACTGGCATGTATTTGAAATAAGATTAATGTTAGTTTCAAATTACTTTGCTTCCGCTACTTTTCAATTTTAGTTGTAATAACTATGTTGAACTCTGATGTATATTGGATTACTTGTGAACTGGATGTAACATATGACTTGTTATGTTGAATCACTATGATCTTGGCTTGTATGTTGGTTGGTTTGAAATCCCTTGTGATTTCATTAGACTACCGGGGTTATATGGGCTCAAGTGCGAGAATTTGATCACTTCGGTGATTGTTTTTGTACTTGTGCTCTTATAATTTGGGTGGTTCCGTGACACCACCGGGGTATAAAACTAGACCCAGACCCCCCTGAGACATCTCGTCTTATCATTATTGAAGACAGGATTATAAACTAGTGTTTTTAGAGATAGGGATTTAGAGCTCCACTTCAAGTTTAGAATTAGAACTAGATAGATTCAAGTAGAGTTGGGCATTGCTTAGAATTCCAGATCACCATCGGGAGGTCTAGTAATTCCATTGTATCTCATTATTTGACTTTGTGCTACTTCAACATTATTATGTGTCTATTTATTATGTTCCTAGTTTATTCTAGTTGTATATTTGATATTGTCATGATTGATAACAATTTTATGCATATGTTCGCAAAGCGCTAGCTCAACCCTCAAGTGAGTTAAGTGGTAGAGGTAGTGTAGGCGTGGTTCCTAGACTATATTTACCTAGGAATGCACCCTATATTCTAGGACATCAAGTGGTAGATCACTGGTGTGATATTCCTGTTGAGTCCTATATAGCCCACTCCCCGAATATAGGCCAAGTAGAACCTGGTTACAAGGAAAGGATTGCTCTATTCTTGATATTCCTTAGTAATGTTCCTTATGCATAGATGAAGGATTGATTGTGCTATAGATGATAGTGTATATACTAGAGTGCGCAAAAGACTTAGTAAATATGAAATGACTTAGGAATCTAATCTCTTAATTTATCTCCTATTTTAACTCTACTTGATTTATGAAGTCTCTCTCTATCTCTGGAATTCCCATTGCTATCACAATTTGTCACACCCGGTTTTAAGGACAAAACCAGACATACACTATATGTGAAATAAAGGAGTCAAATCTCACATATAGCCGCAGATAAGTGTAATACCAAGAGACAAATGCTTAATATACATAACTCAATAGTATAAAATATACCTTAGAGAGCAACACAGTGGAAAGACAACTCCGAACACCGGGTGTAGACTTCACTCTAGGAACAAACTGACTGGTTGATCACAAACCTATTAACTCCAGAGACTATTCCTGAGGTGTGGGAAATAGCAAGAGTGAGTCCATGTCGAACTCAGCAAATATATCATGGGGTTCATGAGCCTCAAAAGGTTGACACTGGTTTACTGCGATAGCTTTTAGTGAGTCATCTTTTAGCAATTAAGTAGCAACATGTTTACCATAAGCCCAAATAACCTTATGATCATGTAAACGAGAATAATGTATAGCAAGAAACAATAATCATTAGTGACCATCAATATCATCAATATTATCATTATCATTATCATCAATGTTCATCATTTATTCTATAAGGGTCTAAGGCCACTCGTGACAGTGAGCACGACTGTTATAACAGTTTTACACTCTGCAGAGGTTGTACACTTTTATTGTGAGTCGTGATTTACCCTTTCGCCCGAGGTGATCAGCCTCTTGACCCACTACCAAGGAAGGTCGGCAGGGTTCACTATGAAGTCTTTTAAAGGTTCGTCTAACAAGTTAGGGCCATTAGATTCACTCGGCAAACAGATGTAGAGCCCCCCTTCCAAATGGCACAATGATGCGCAGCCTATACACATGAGGACAGAGGCCGCACTATACCCGATTCGTCAAGCCATTCTTACGCCATGAAGGTTACCACTAACAAGCTAGAAAAGGTCCTCATACTTGACTAAAGCCAGAGCCATATAGCCCTCACAGTTGTACTGTAAATCCCGGATGTTCGCTTACAGATAAGTCCTTAAGGAGAGAAACTAGAGCACCATAAAACAGCCCAATGCTCTAGCCCTCTTGAGCCATGTTTCTATAAAGCATATTTTAAACGTTTATTGCATATACCATTAGTCAAGTTATAGATCATGGTTATTTATCTTGAGCACTAGCATAAATACTACCCAATGCAATGTTCCACCGGTGTCAAGGTACAAGATACAAAAGCTAGGATATCCTTAGGGGTAACAAGGTAGACACATGCACATGAATTAAGTGTATTAAAGGTGAATAGGAAACAAGGATGATCCCATGCTATACTTGCCTTAACTTAGATCCTTCTTCAAGTCCAAACCTCAATGAACTGCTTCTTGATCACCACGTATAGCTCACCGACTATACAAGATCATAAAAGCACCACACAAGCATCCATTCAATCATACACGAAGCAAACAATAGAAATAAATTAGAACAGTACACCAAACATATGAAACAACGTGTGAAAATGGTTTAAAGATGTTCTACGCATTGCTACAAACACACAGGCGCGAAAAGCACGCTAATCAAAACTATGGTTGAAAAGATACATCTACCGAAAGATTTTGTTGTATAAAACGGAAAATTATAGGTCCCATTTGTTTTAACTATACAAAATAATATAGTTCATTTGTTTTAAAATACTTTTTATAGATATTCAAAAGTGACTTAGGCTAAATTACATTTAAATTTAGAAAACTAAAGGAGAGATCAATAATATTTTATTTATAAATCTAGTTGCACAGTTATTAATCAAGTTAGATCAAAACTATGAGATTCCAAAGATTTTGATAAAGAAAATATTAATACTAATGCGTAGTTCATGTTGTTATAAATCCATTGCAATTTGAACAGACTAATTCGGAATTAAAACAAATAAGTTATGAATTAAACGAGATCTTCTTTAGTAAAACAATAGATTAAATCGAATCTTAAAGGTAGAAAACCTAACCAACAGTAGCACTAACAGTATAAAAAGTTTGTAAAACTCTTCTACACGTTACTATGATCACACAGACGTAAAGATCACGAAATTCGGATTTAAAACGTGAAAGTTATGAATTTTCTAAGATTTCCTATAGATAAATAATTACTTTAATATAAACTCAAAAATTAAATTTTCCAAACCTACTGTACAGTACTACCAACATGTAGAGCTCACAAATATGAACCTAACGCAATTTGAACGGGTCAAATCGGAGTTAAAACGTAGAAGAAATGGCCTAAACAAGATAGTGGTAGTTTTGTAAATACCTAGTTTCGAAAATAAATCAAAATCTGGTTTTTAATGTAATCTAGACAGTGGAATTCAAGTAAATACCTCCTCTTCTTCTTGGAGTAGAACGCCTGGTGGCTTCGTCGGACGGCGTCAAAAGAAGGAGGAGAAAATATAATTTACTACACGAGAGATTTCCCAAACTAGAGGCTCCTCTACGGTAGTTTTGGTGTGCTTTACCATGGGGTAGGTACGTATATATAGGGAGGAAAACTCTCCACCTCCATATCAACTAGCAATATGGTGCTAATTGACGTTGTATCATCCACCTCCGCTAATAGGCCTAAGTAATCATTTAAGCCCATTAGTAAATAAATGTATGTGCCTTTGAGATTTATTAGGATTATTGCACATGAGCTTTGAGCGTTGAAAAAAATGAGAGATTTATTATTTTCAGAATTAATTATTTTCATGGATAAAATAATTCCAGAAAAGTCCAGAATTATTATTTAAGCCACGAAAAATACTCCGAAAGCTCCGAAAATTCAGGGAAATTTTCCAGAGACATTATGGAACATGAGGAACCCAAATAAAGTATTTGGAGCTCACTAAAAGGTAATTTTGGAGCATCTAAAAATTAGATTATGCTTACAGACAAGTGGAAACAAGCTATAGAAAAAGTCAGAAAAATTCCCTAGAAGTTTGTAGAGATTGATTGATGGACGAGAAACTGAAAGGAGTTATTCGGGTTACAAAGAAAAGATTTTGAGAGGCTCCAAACAAAAACTTGAGCTGAGAAACATGGAATTTGATTGCAGAAAATGATAAAGGCTTGCTAGAGAAGGAAGATCGACCTACTAAACGCATTTTAAAGACTTTGCTCACCCTCAACACATAAAGAAACAATAAGCAAACAAATCATATGCACCAGCATGTATACACACAATGTTGCTAAACCCTATGATAAATTTTAATGTAATGAAAAATATTATTTTCCTATGTTTTCATGAGCACTAGAATGCAAAAATTAAATCACTTTGCATCTATTTTGAAAGAAGCAAATTTTAGGGTGTTACAATTCTACCCCCCTTAAGATGAATCTCGTCCTCAAGATTTGGAAGATGGTGATCAAAGAGCGATGGATACTTTGCCTTTAGATCTTCTCTTGCTTGAGTAGCTCCTTTTTCATACCTTCATAATCTTACTATGGGTATCTACTTCAAACACTTCCATGGGAACTTTGTATAGGTAGGATTCTTCTTTACCCTTGAATTGTCCAAAGATGTCTGCTCCTTAAGTAAACACAATCGCTGCTCCAACTATAGCATTTGGAACACATTAGGTATGCCAACAAAGTCTAAGGTAACACCAACTATTAAGCCACTTATCTTTCCAAACCATAATGTTCCTTGTTTGTCCATTTAAAAACCTGGTACCTTTCCATCCATGATAGTCATAACTATCTCCTTTTTATTCTTATCTTCCAAAGACCTTTGTAAATCTCTTATTCCAATGTAGGCACTACCACTGACTTCATAACATTAATGACTATATGCTTAGGTTGGGTTGCTCAACTCCTAAACACAATTCTTAGTCCATGGCGTCATTCGAATCTTCTTAGCATAACTCTCCTTTGCTAAAGACATTGGCAACGACTTTTGCTCCTCCCAGTGATAGCACTTTTCAAAGTCATATATAATCAATTTTGTTCCATCAACAATGTCACTAGCTCAACCCCAACCTAGTAATGATGTCCTTTATATTCTTACAATCCATGTAGGTGTCACTCTTATAAACTTTGTAAATACCACACTTGTGTCCAATAGAATAATATCTCCAAAACCTTCAGAGCATAAACTGATATCTCCACTTCCTTGTGTCAGGTAGTTCAACTCATGTTTCCCATGCATCCCTAATGCTCAAGCCATCACATTTTCCTTCTTGCATAAGGACACATCCCTCACCTTGACATGGTGCATCATGATAGATGGGACACTCTTGTCTTGATCTGGCAGATCTAACTCATAAGTTTTACTTCTTCAATGCCTTTATAATTTTCTGAGGTTCACAAGTCCAAAGATACTTAATATCTTCTCTAGTAGCAATGTCTTGAGAGTCTTGGATAAACCTTCCTTCAACTTCTAACTAAATGTCATCATTTTTAAAAGAAACTCTGAGTCACTCTTACATCCCTAGGTGAATTCCCCATCACCAACTTTCTTGAGCTCTTCTTCACCACTAGAGATAACTATCCAAATAGAGGACTTCCTTCCCTCACACCAAGAGGTAGTGCAAGCAGAGGTACAACTTCCAACTCAAGTGGTGGTACAAGATCAAATAATTTTGGTGCTTCTAGTGGGAAGGAGCTGGCTGCTCCAAATGAGAAGAACAAATCAGCAATCCCATCACCTACTTCAGTGGGTTCTTCAACCAAGAGTAGTGGAATTCAATGCTTCAAGTGTGGAGGTCGTGGCCATATTATACGGGAGTGTCCCAATAATAGAACCATCATTGTGAATGACCAAAGAGAATATGAATCTGCTAGTGATGAAGAACATGAAGATACTGAAGGAGAAGATAATCCTAAAAAGAAAGTATGTGCATTTGAAACTGGTGTTGCTCTTGTTGTAACTCAAATTTTGAGTGTGCAAATAAGTGAAGCTGAAAATGGACAGCAGCACAATCTTTTCCAAACTAGAGCCAAGGTTGAAGATAAGGTGTGCAAGGTAATCATTGATGGTGGAAGTTGCCATAATCTTGCTAGTAAAGAAATGGTTGACAAGCTTGGTCTAAAGCTGCTGAAACATCCTCATCCCTATCATGTCCAATGGTTAAATAATTCAGGTTCCATTAAGATTGCACAAAGAGTGAAAGTTCCTTTCAAGATTGGTGAATATGTTGACACTATGGAATGTGATGTGGCACCCATGACAGTGTGTCATATGCTGTTGGGAAGACCATGGCAATATGATCGGTCATCTCTGCATTGTGGTCAGACCAATGAATACACCATCAAGTGGAAGGGAAAGGAGTTGATACTTAAACCCATGACACCACAGCAAATCCTAGCTGAGCACTTGCAAAAGAGCTCTGTTGTGAGGAATGAGAGTGGAAAAGAAGGAGAGAAAAAGAATTTGAGTGCCTTCCACAAATCGGAGAGTGAGAGCCACAAGCCAAACATGAGAGATAACAAAAAAAGAGAGGGAGAGAACTTAGTGATGATAGCCACCAAATCTGAAATGAGAGATGTGAGGAGAAACCCAGATCAAGTATTAATCATACTTGTGTGCAAGGACACATTGCTTTCAGCTAATGAATTAACTTCTGTCCCTAGTGTTGTTGCACGTGTTTTGCAGGAATATGAAGATGTTTTTCTAGAAGAAACACCGGCTGGACTTCCTCCTTTGCGTGGCATTGAACATCAAATTGATTTCATCCCTAGAGCTGCACTCTCAAACCATCCAGCATACCGCACCAACCCCGAAGAAACCAAGGAAATTCAAAGGCAAGTACAAGCACTTTTAGATAAAGGTTATGTGCGTGAAAGTTTAAGTCCTTATGTTGTCCCTGTGATTTTGGTGCCAAAGAAAGATGGTTCATGGAGGATGTGTGTAGATTGCAGAGCCATTAATAACATCACTGTTCGTTATCATCATCCTATTCCTAGGCTAGATGATATGCTTGAT
This sequence comes from Saccharum spontaneum, assembly GCA_022457205.1. Classification (NCBI taxonomy): domain Eukaryota; kingdom Viridiplantae; phylum Streptophyta; class Magnoliopsida; order Poales; family Poaceae; genus Saccharum; species Saccharum spontaneum. Next base: position 16,152,454 of record CM039602.1, on the reverse strand, counting down.
GAATTGAGTGGATCGATGATATTTTCTAAAATTGATTTGAGAAGTGGTTACCATCAAATTAGAATAAAAATTGGAGATGAATGGAAAACCGCATTTAAAATAAAGTTTGGGCTGTACGAATGGTTAGTTATGCCTTTTGGTTTGACTAATGCACCTAGTACATTCATGAGATTGATGAACCATGTCTTGCGAGCATTCATTGGAAAATTTGTTGTTGTTTACTTTGATGATATCCTAATTTACAGCAAGACATTGGAAGAACATGTTGATCATATTCAGCAAGTGTTAGACATGCTCAGGAAAGAAAAATTATTTGCTAACCAAGAGAAGTGCACATTTTGTACAGATCAGGTTGTGTTTCTTGGTTTTATTGTTTCAGGTTCAGGAATTGAAGTTGATGAATCAAAGGTGAAAACAATCAAGGATTGGCCAACTCTGAAAATGTAAGCCAGGTGAGAAGTTTTCATGGACTTGCTAGTTTTTACAGGAGATTTGTGAGAGATTTTAGCACAATAGCTGCTCCATTGAATGAGTTAACAAAGAAAGGTGTTGCCTTCCAATGGGGTGAGCCACAAGAGAAAGCTTTCCAAGAATTGAAGAAAAGATTGTCCGAAGCCCCTTTGCTTGTGTTGCCGGATTTCACAAAAACCTTTGAGGTTGAATGTGATGCAAGTGGGATTGGAATTGGAGGAGTTCTCATACAAATTAGACAGCCTGTGGCCTACTTCAGTGAGAAGTTGGGAGGAGCACAACTGAACTATTCGGTGTATGACAAAGAGTTGTATGCTTTGGTAAGAGCACTTGAGACTTGGCAACATTACTTATGGCCAAAAGAATTTGTTATTCATTCAGACCATGAGGCCTTGAAATATTTAAAAGGACAATCAAAACTGAACCGTAGACATGCTAAATGGGTTGAATTCATTGAAACTTTTCCATATGTTGTGAAATATAAGAAAGATAAGGAAAACATTATCGCTGATGCTTTATCTCGTAAAAATGTTTTGTTAAATCAACTCGATGTTAAAGTGCCAGGACTTGAACACATAAAAGAATTATACTCTGCTGATCATGACTTTTCAGAACCTTATGCAAAATGTACAACAGGTAAAGGTTGGGAAAAATATCATGTACATGATGGATTCTTGTTTAGAGCTAACAAATTGTGTGTTCCCAATTGCTCTATTAGACTCTTGTTGTTACAGAAAACACATGCAGGTGGATTGATGGGTCATTTTGGATGGAAAAAGACATATGACATGTTGGCTAACCATTTTTATTGGCCGAAGATGAGAAGGGATGTCGAAAGATTTGTGCAAATATGCATCACTTGCCACAAAGCTAAGTCAAAACTGAACCCCCATGGTTTATATACTCCCTTGCCTGTTCCTAGTGCTCCTTGGGAAGACATTAGTATGGATTTTGTTTTAGGTTTACCAAGGACAAAGAGGGGGAGGGATTCAATTTTTGTTGTTGATGATCGGTTCTCTAAAATGGCACATTTTATACTATGTCATAAAAGCGATGATGCTTCCCACGTAGCCTCTCTATTTTTCAGGGAAATTGTGAGGTTGCATGGCATGCCCAAGACGATTGTTTCAGATCATGACACTAAGTTTTTGAGCTACTTTTGGAAGACGTTATGGGCAAAACTCGGTACAAGGTTACTGTTTTCTACCACTTGCCACCCTCAAACGGATGGGCAAACTGAAGCCGTGAATAGAACACTTTCTATGTTGCTGCGAGCCTTGATCAAGAAGAACTTGAAGGAATGGGAGGAGTGCTTGCCACATGTGGAATTCGCTTACAATAGGGCAGTACACTCTACAACTAATATGTGTCCTTTTGAAGTAGTATATGGTTTCAAACCACTTGCTCTGATCGATTTGTTGCCTTTGCCATTGCAGGAAAGAGCTAACATGGAAGCCTCCAAGCGCGCATCTTATGTCAAGAAGATTCATGAGAAGACCAAAGAAACAATTGAGAAAAGGTCCAAGTACTATGCTGAATGGGCGAATAAGCATCGCAAGAAGGTGACATTTGAACCTGGAGATTTAGTTTGGGTACACCTTCGCAAAGACCGCTTTCTAGAGAAGCGCAAATCCAAGTTGATGCCACGAGGAGATGGTCCATTCAAAGTGTTGTCCAAGATCAATGATAATGCTTACAAGATTGATCTCCCTGAAGATCATGGTGTTAGCAAATCCTTCAATGTTGCTGACTTGACACCATTCTTCGGACTAGAAGAATCATAGTCGAGGACGACTCCATTTCAAGAGGGGGAGGATGATGAGGACATCTCAGCCATACGTGCTTCCTCGAGTGACAATCATTCACCATCCAACATGAATATCACAAATCCAGGACCACTTACAAGAAGTCGTGCTAAGAAACTACAAGAGCAGGTGAATTCATTCCTAACTGATCTTAATTCTAACACTTGTGAGAATGTTATACTACCTAAGAATGCTACTTTGGTTGTACTTAGGAAAATACATGAAGAGGAGGAAGAATCCGACCATCAGCTCGGACCACCATCGACCACCAGCTTGGGCCAGTCCAGCGCGACGGAACCAGTAGAAAGAATCGGCCATAACTCTTGATTCACAAAAGCTATGAAGGTCCATGAGGATATTTTGGAAAGCTTATCAAGTCTATTTTCCAATGCAATAAGCCCTGACCAGATTGGAATTTTTCCCGTAGCGTCCGACCAGATTTAGTGAAGACTGGTCAGGTGGTCGACAGCATGCATGTTGTTTAAGTTCCCGTGCAAAACTGTACCAGTCTACGATGTTACATGGTGCATGGCATATATGGATGGAAAGCTTGTTGAGTCTAGTTTCACACTCAAGAAACGGATCGTCATTTGGACTTCCCAATAGGGAGTTATGACACTTTTAGTGGAGACTGCTTTGGAAACTGACAGCCGCGTGGACTCCTGGAAACTCATTTCGTGGAAGCCTTTTCACATTCTAGTCTTTTTATTTTCCATCTCGTGATCACACCTATACAGGAGGGTTGTTCCTTGTATAAATACTCCTATGCTTGTAAAGAAAAGGGGACTTTTGATAATCTGAATACAGACCACTTTGTTCAGCTGTGTGCTAACAAAAACCAGAGAGGGATCTCTACCCCTTTGCTCTTGTGTCTTCCTTCACGGAGATTACAGAAGCGGCCGCGTCATCGGCACCCAATTCGTGCTCCTGGTCCATTGATTTCAGGTTGCGTAGGTTGGTTTCTTTAAGAGTGTGGTTGGGCGAATCCTTGGTTCAGGCTGCCGTATAGAGATGGTGGTTGGCTCCTTGTGCGTGTCGTCAGGTTGCACTAGTTATCGCTGCTTGCAGTAAGTTATCGGCTGTTATCAGCTAGTTATCAAGATCAAGATCCTATGTCGTGAAGATCGGGACAACAACCTCATCACCAATCTAAAGGTAGATTGAGCCTGACTGGAATGAAAAGTAAGTTTATACAGTTTGGCTGGTGAGTATTTGTTATTCCCCCAACAAAAGATTCTCTCATCTGCCTCATTTGTCAGTTCAAGATTCTGCACTAGCTCTCTAAGAACTTCCAGTTCATTAGCAGCAGCTTGTGAGATAGGAATAAGAAACAGATCCTCCAAACTAGTGACCTCACAAACTTCCTTCACAGACATGTTTGGGAATCTTATAAAATGAGCAATATTTGGAAGGGAGCTAATCAAATTTTCTCCAGTCCAATTGTCTTTCCAGAAAAGGATTGAAGATCCATCTCCAAGCTGGTAGGAAGTGATTGATCCATAAAGAGATTTGAGCCTGAAAATATCCTTCTACCAAAAGGACCCCACCTCTCTCTGAATGTGAGGGATCCTACCATCATAGTATCTAAACCACAATTGTTGAACCCATGGGATATCAGCTTTAGAATAGAATTTGTGTAACTATTTGATAATAAGAGTATCATTCTGTAGAAGCAGATTCTTTATTCCTAACCCACCCTTCATCTTGGGTCTCTGAACAAGGGGCCAAGCAACAAGGTTTCCTCCCCTTTTCTCTTAGAATTTTCTCTCCACAAGCATTGTTTTCTAATTCTGTCAATGTCTTGGATCATGCCTTTTTGAAGTTTGAAGGTACTCATAGCATATGTGACAGTAGGAGTGATGACTGAGTTGATGTATTCAACTCTCCCAGAATATGATAACAAGGTAGAACAAGCAGTTAGCTTCCTCTCCACTCTATCCAGTAATGGGGCAAAGTCATCAATCCTTTGCTTTGATGTTCCTAGGGGTAGTCCAAGATAGGTAAATGGAAGGGTGCCTACTAGAATTTCCATTTTCTCCCCTGAGACATTAATTGGAACAATACTGGACTTGTTGGAATTGACACTTAGCCCAGTGGAAATAGCAAAGGTATTAAGGACTACCTTTAGGCAAAACAACTGCCTAGCATCTGCCAGCATAATAAGAAGAGTATCATCTGCATATTGAATAATTGGGAAGTCTGAGCAAGGCTAAGGAATTGGGAGTTTAAGGATGTCTCTGTCTTTGAGTCCATTTATGATGTACTGAAGAATCTCAGCAGCCAGAACAAAAAGCATTGGTGACAGGGGGTCACCCTGCCTAACTCCTCTTTTATAATCAAACTTTTTTCCTGGGATTCCATTTAGCATTATGAGGCCATCCTAGATGAAAGAATTGCTTCCATCCAACTAATCCATTTGGCTAGGAAACCAAGGCACTTAAACATTTCTAGGATAGCAGAATGATCCACAGTATCAAAGGCTTTAGCAAAGTCAAGCTTCACAATGACAATTTCTCTTCTGGACTGGTGGCATTGATGGATATATTCAAAGCTCCATCCTAAGCAATCCTGAATGGTTCTAGTTCTTATGAAGCCATATTGGTTTTTATGAATAAATTTGAGGATTAGAGGCTGAAGCCTTTCAGCAAGCAACTTTTCCAGCATCTTAATGCAGCAATTTAATAATGAGATTGGCTTGAAATCATTGGCAAAGATTGGGCAATTGAACTTAGGGACCAACACAATGTGGGAACTATTGATAGGGAAAAGATCTACCCTGCCATCATAGAAATCTTGGAACAGCTTGTAGATATCCTCCTTAATCAAAGGCCAACATTTTTTTGATAAAAAATCCATTAAAGCCATCTAGTCCTGGGGCCTTTTCAGCAAGCATGATCTTGATAACTCTGTCTATTTCAAATTCCAGAAATGGTGTCACAAGACTTTCCAAATTTATATTCTCAATTTCATGAATCATAGCTCTTAATTCAAACTGCATATTCACCTCACCAATGGCTCCCATCCTTCCTTTGTAAACACACCATAGATGATTAGCCTTATCCTCATGTTGTATGAGAGAGACCCCATAGTCATCCTGCATCTGAGCAATGAGGTTCCTTCTGTAGGAGACAGTGGCCAATGAGTGGAAATATTTGGTACATTCATCACCAAATTTTATCCTATTAATTGTATTCCTCTGTTTCCAATACTGAGTCTGTTGGAGTAGGAGGGAGGTGAGTTGCTTTTTCACAATGGCTCTAAGATTCCATTCTGGATTATAAAGGGGTCTCAGCTGCTCCACAGTATCCATGTACAAGATAACTTTATTGCAATTCCCAATTAGCAGGTTGATGTTGGAAAGACCTTTACTCCACTGCTTGAGATCATATCTTAACCTCTTGAACTTGGCTGATAAATTTGCCACACTATTGCCAGCCCGAGTAGTGGGCTTCTCCCAAGACTGTTGCACTGTACTGTAGAAAGAAGCATGAGAAGTCTAGAAGTTTTCAAATCTAAAAACATTTGATCTGGGAATTTTGGTGCCAATAGAAACTTTGTAAGGGACATGATCAGAAGTGGGTCTAGCAAGAGGAGAAACCATAGTGTCAGGGAACTCAGTTGTCCAATTAACAGAAGTGAAGAACTAGTCTAGTTGTTCCCACAGTGGATCAGCTTGCATGTTACTCTAGGTGAATCCACTCCCTTTTAAAGGCAGCTCTACTAGACCAAGAAAATCAATCATGTCATTGAAGATTTGGGTATCCTAGAAATTACCTCCAGTTTTGTTTCTGTTTTCCAATGATCTATAGAAATTAAAGTCCCCCAAAATCAACCAGTTTTCTTCCTAATGAATATCAAGACTTCTTAGCTAGGAAATGAAAAGGGATCTAGCAGGTTCAACACAAGGGCCATACACTGTAACCAAGTTCCGGACACAAGGCTCTATTCTAGAAGAGAAGCAAATAGCCACATCGAAGGGGTGGATTTCAATGACAGAACCTTCAAACAAATTACCATTCCAAGCTACTAAAATGCCCCCTGAAGCTCCCACCGAAGGAGAAAATAGAAATTTATCAAACTTTCTTGGAGCAAAATTTCTAATAAAAGAGGAATCAAAATACTCCTTCTTGGTCTCTTGAAAACATATAATTTCACAATTGCTTTCATTTATTTTATTTCTAATGGATGGCCATTTTTCTGCAGCATTGATTCCTCTGATATTCCAGCAGAGTATATTCTAGGATCTATTCATTTGGTACATTTTGAAGATAGCAACCTGAACTATGACTTTCGCAGAAAGCCAAAACAACAATCCATAGGAAGCACAAATAGCATAATAGATAACTCAAAGGCAAACTTAGATAACCAACTGACATGATCATAGTAGCAGCATAGATAGCAGAACAGCAGTTCTTGGAGAAAACTCCCTCCTCAATAATAGAGTACCAACTTAAAGATAAGATAACAGAGAAGACACTAAGGGAAACATAAACCCTTAGCCACAAAACAAAGTAAAGTTTAAACTGCATCATCTTTACTCCTGCTCATCGTCATGTCCCTGCATTAGGACATCATCAGAGAGCTCCTTAAGAGCAACTCCACAAGCAGTAGCCCAATTCTTGATCTCTTGCATGGAGTTAGGGTTGATCACATCTTCAATGTTGGTGGGGAGCTTCTTGTCCAGGTCCAGCTGAATAGACACCTTCTTTCTACACTTGAGAGCTGGTTCTCTGACCCTGACCGGCACCATCTGATAGCCATCCACTGCAGCTGGGTTGATGTGTGGGCTTCTGTGAACCATGGTGTCCACTAGGGGTTTTAGACCCAGCCTTCTTTGAGACAGTAGTGGGAATGGTAACCTGTCCCTCATGGGCCAGAGAACTAGGGTCCTGAGGCCCAACCTGAGACACATCCCAAGCTCTGAGAATAAGACAGTCCACAACTAGAAACAGTGGGACTATCGCCTTACTGAGATCTTCTTTCCATCCCACCTCCTCTCTGTCTTTCAACAACAGAGGAAGAAGCTCTGACTTTCTGAAACTTCCGACAGGCCTTGACAATGAAGTCCGGGATGACCACATTCACCCTCCTGTCAGATGTGGTCATCCCGGAGTCACCTAATGAAGAGGAGTTGTTGCTGTTCTATTGTCTCTGGATGGCAGCCAACACTTCTTCCACCGACAGATGAATGTCAGGACCCGTAGCTCTGAGGTAATTGGCGGTGCTACCAGACTGATCGAAGGTTATTGTGTCTTGAGGCTGATCCGGGTGTTGAGGGATCTGATCTTCCATCATCACTTCCTGCTAGTCATTTCCTTCATTGATCTAAACTGCATTCTGAGCAAAGTTTTGATCCAGTTGTTCCTGCACCAGGGCATTGATTTCCTTATTGATTTCTTGCATAAGCTGATCATTGATATTAGCACTTGCCAGGGCCTGGGCTCCTGCACCAGCATGATCATGAAGCCAGTTCTAATAAATGTTTGGGTTCCCCGCGAGGGGCTGTCCCTATACCGGGTAAGGATTACCATCTGCCGGAACAGGGTCTTCATCTCCTAGGAGTTCAGCAATGTTTCCTCCTAGAATGTAAGTTGGTACCGACCAAGACCGATTATTAGTGCCAACAGCTATTCCCTGGGAAATTACAACACTGCGAGGCACTCTAGTCGGATCTAGTATACGGCAGTGAACCAGAGACACACTTTTGTTCCTGCTCTAATGCCAGAACAACCTTCTGCCAAAAGGTGCCACAGCAGCATCTATGAAACCTTCTAACTGATAGTCCAAAGGAAATGACAGAAACATAATCCAGCTATCCCTAGAGTAGTGGCAGGCTCTCAGATTGACTGCTTCATCATGCTTTATAATTCTAAGAACCAAATTATTGTTGTTAGCAATCGGACTGATGTCTAACATGCTCTGACGCTTAACAGCAGAACCAAACTCGACTAAACCGAGGCCAAGCGGTGACAAGAAGTGAGAAGCAACTCTGACCGGGAAATTTTCCTCCAGGAGGTTGTTGGGCATTCTTAACGTCATTACCAAAAGTAGACTTAGTTTTCTAATTCTGATAACGGCGCCAAAAATGCCGAACCTATCCCTCATGCCACTTAAGCCAAGTTGTCATCCCCAGCATGACATGAGAGACGCGGTATTGAAATATGCAACTGCTCTTCTAAATAAATAATAAATAAGATCTGCAAGCGCACAGATTAATACCGATGTAGCATTTTAACCGGGAAGTATTCCAGGTATCGTTATTTATATTTTTACCACTGGGAAGGGATTACTAACATCAATGTTGATTATGGAATGGAATATAGGAATGAGTATCAATCATTGCATGTATAAGTGAGAGCATTCATCTATCTCTTGCATACAGGGGTAAGTGTCACATAAAATATAGATAAAGTATGAATGGTGACAAAGATAATTAATCTGATCAGCTAGCCACATATAATAATGATAAGCACCTCAACAGATATTCTAGCAAGTCATTAGCATGGTATTAGGACGAACTACAAGGATATTTCCTAAGTTATTCTTAACTATAAAGTCTAGCATATCATAGTTAGTGCAAGTACACTTGGCAATCATTGCGAAAAAGGACTACGCCCATGCATAGTGATATTATCAAGGAAGATGAGAAACATAGCAATCACTCCCCCGTAATAATGTTGCTCTTCCTGCCTTACACACGGGAAGGGGACTATATAAGAACCAACGAAGCTGTCACCATCGCGGACCACCCCACGATCCGGCATATAAGGTGCAATCGCAGATAAATATGGTCTAAGCACCACGCCTACACAATATTTATCATTTACCCATGGATCCGATGGATAAACGCTATATGATCCTAAACATGTATATAATTCCAATCTAACTAAGCCAAGCGTATAACTACGATAAACTAAGAACAATATAATCACAAACATAAACAAGTAGAGCATAGTCATAATCAATATATTGAAATAGAACAAAGTTGTATTCATAATATTGAAGAACAATGATGAACAATGAAGAACAGTAGAGGAATTACCAAGAATCCTCTTGACAGATCCGGAAACCAATCGAAGATTGACTCCTTCTAGTTCTAATCCTATGTAGCTATGCTATACTAGAGATCTAGTTGATGTGGTGGCTCTAGGGCTTGATCAGAGACTCTCCTCCTGAGATTAGGGTTTGAGGAATTGAGAATGAGGGAGTGCCTTCTCCAGGGGCCAGGGGTCCTGCTTATATAGCCCCCTCAAGTGAACGTGGGCCGTCGGATCAAACCGACATTAATCGCACGGTTTTCCTTGATCCCTTAGGTCGGTGGAGCATAATCCGCGAGACGGAGCCTGATTGGCTCTCAGGCCAGGGCGGGCGCCCTAGGGAGCAGGGCGGGCGCCCTGCCTCTGGGCCCGTTCGGCCTCCCGTTCGATCTCGTGGCTTCTAGAGTCTTCTAGATGATAGAAAATCGGTGAACACGTTATTATCTCTATGTAAACCTGACGTGTGGGCCTTTCCTCTATATTTTCTGATAACCCCCTGCAGAAACAGACAAACACCAAAACTCGTTAAATTCTGTCAGATAAAACCCTAAGTCTAGGTGTTAGTTGCATTTGGATCCTTTTCTTTATTTATTTGATAACTATATTTGGTACTTAAGGACCGTCAACAGAGGTGAACCACGTTGTTGAGAGCCACCCTGGCATGCTGCGGGGGAGGCGGCGGGTCGAGGGTGACGATGGCGTACTCCTCATGCCGACAGGGAGGCTCGCCACCGATGGCCACGCGGGTTCACGCGGGGCGATGCCATCCATCTTCTAGGTGGGCTTCGAACGGGATGAAGGGAGTGGGATCACAGGCGAAGTTCGCCATGTGATCTTGGTGGGGCGGATGGAGCAGAGCTTTATCGTCTTCTATGGTGGTGTGGATTTCATCAGTAGGCACCGAGTTGAGAGCTGGAGTTAAAATAGGGGGAGTCCAACTGAGTAGTCGAGGGGAGCGGCTCTTGCATTTCCCAAGGTGGGCTGGGAGACTCAACAGTTAGGTGAGTTGCTTGTTCGTCCCTCGGAGGCTGAGGTAGTGAGATTTTGGGTTTCCAATGGAGAACTGGGACGGAATTGTGTTGTGGTGCTTGTCGTTCCTTTATCAACTGGGCCAGAGCAATTTTGGGTTTCCACTACAGCGGTGGACTGGAACCTAAAGTGGTGTGAACAGGCCCTTTGGGAAACCATTTGAGATTGAACATGGATAGAGATAAGCAGCTCCTGGCCCGATGACCATAATTAAAGCAATTTAAACAGCAAACAGAAAATCTACAAATTCTGCTTGAGTGACCCTAGCGAAGGCATCTTGAGCATTGAGTCGAATAAAGGGAGAGTAAATTGCCATCTTCTTGGATCCCTTCTTTATTTTGATTACAAACTAGAAATCCGGAGCCAAGATTCAAGTTGAGAAAAGGAGTCGACTTTTTTAATGCAGACTTTAAGCTGTTGCTAGCCATCGACTGCTTGCGAGCTGAGATCAAGGCCTGGTTAGAATTCTTCATTGAACCCTTGACTAACAAAACTGAAATCTCTGACTGAACTGAATGGATAGCCTTATGCACATGAACAGGAGATATAGAACTGACAGTATTGACTGAAAACCCCAAATGCCCTGAATGAACTAATTTATCAGCAGAGGAAACTAAAGGTGATGACTGAACCAAATTATGATCAGGAGTAGCATCTCTGTTGGGAGTCAGAGTATGAATTCCATCCCACTGAACTTTAGATTGAACATCGACAGAGTTGTCAAAAACAGGAGCTCTTATGGAACCAAACCAGATCAATTGCTGAACAGTTGGAGAATGCTTTGGATTGGGGGAAGAGAGAATCAGCTCAGGATAGAAGTGAACCTTTTTGACCTGTGTGGATGGGGATCTGGCTGAGCATTTCTGACTTTTGGACAGCACTGTGGACCATTTCTTGGCTTCTTTAGCCTCCCACAACCTCTTCTCTCTTTCCTAGCGAGGAGCACTGTTGCTCCAAAGATGGAAGTAGACATCAAAACACTCTCCAATAACCCTTTTTTGATCATAAACAAGAAAGCCCATAGCTTTGTTCGCAACCGAGAATCTAAAATGGTTATGGCTAACTTCTAGAACATGAAATCCACGGTCCATACCACCCAAACATGATTGAAGAACCAGAGCAACACTATCTTCCGAGAGACGAAAAAGTGATCACCTAAAAGTGGCTAGCAAGAAGAACGAGCCGCTAGGGCTAGGAGAGGCATGGTGCATTTGGGAACCAGTACGTCGACGAACTCGAAGCTCAAACTCCCGGCCAACCGAGAAGTCCAGGCACTCCGACAGCATGGAGGAAGAACCCATCTCGTCAACAGAAGGGGAGGAAGAGCTTCTCTATGACTTTATTCTAAATATCATTATGTTTCTATTTATTATGTTCCTAGTTTTCTCTAGTTCTATATTTGATATAGTTCTGATTGATGATGAGTTTATGTATAAGTTTGCAAAGCGCTTAGCTCTTTTCTCGAGGGAGTTAAGTGGTAGATTACATGTAGGCGTGGTGCCTAGATGCTGTTTACCTACAAATGCACCCTATTGGCTGGGTCGTGTAGTACTTCGTGGAAGTGACAGTTTCTTTGAGTCTTATGTAATCCACCCCTCGTTAGTAGGACAGGTAGAATTGGTATTACGTGGGAAGTCATGCTATGTTCTGACTTTCTTCAGTGATGTTCCTTATACATAGATGAAGATTCTTTTGTGCTATATATGATAGTGTATGTGCTAGAGTCCAGTTGATTAGAACCTACCTAGAATTCAATCTTTTGCCTAGTCAGATGTCTACCTACCTTTATGATGAGTAGTCTATCTCTAATATCTGCCTGTGTTATCCTCTGAGCTTATCAATTCATTATATTTATTTATCATGGCTTACCCCCTGTCAAAGCAAGTGACTGTGTGATTGATTCTCATAAGTAGTTGTGTTTTGCAAGTTCATCTCTAGTTCAAGTCTTTTGTTCTTTCCCTTGAGCTAAATATAAATTAACGATACCTGGAATATTTCTTGGTGAAGTACTTCAATGGTATTTAATCTGTGCACTTGTGGATCCCTTATTTATTTTCTAGAAGAGCATTTATAATACCAACACTTTTGGCACCATGCTAGGGATGACAACCTAGTACTTAAAGTGGTGTTAGAAGTGTCAACAAGCATTTCTGGCACCATTGCCAGGGAAGGAATAAACTATTAAGAAAAATTATGTAAATAGATACTTATAAAAATGATAAATCATAACAAGGCACCTCTGCTTTGACAGGATCACCCCTGTTATTTTTCTATGTTTATATTTTATACAAGGTATAGTAGGATTGATTTTGATTCACTCAACTCTTCATCATCAGAATCGGATCAACCAAAGAAGGAGCTCATCACCAATTGTTGCAGCTTTGGCAGAAAAGACCTTGCAAGAATTCTCTACTCCACGCATTGAGAACATTCTCACTGGTCCATCACTTCAAACTAAGAATCTTGAGTTTGAGCTTAAGCCAAGCCTCATAAATATGGTGCAAGCTACCCAATTCAGCGGAAAGGTACATGAAAATGCAAGTGCTCATCTACAAAATTTTCTGGAGATTGGAAGCACCATCACCATTGATGGAGTCGCTCAAGACATTATACTACTTTACCTCTTTCCATTCTCACTTGTAGGAAGAGCGAAGCAGCGGTTCTATGCTAATAAAGAAGACATCAACACATAGGCGAAATGTTTGAAGGCCTTTCTAGCAGAGTTCTTCCCTATAGGAAAAACAATGCCTTATGAGGAAAGATTACCAATTTCCAACACCAGAAGACAAACCATTTCAGAAGCATGGGAGCATTTTCAAGGATATATATCAGATTGTCCTCATCATGGAATGGAAGAATGGTTACTCATGCAAGGCTTTTATTATGGATTAATCCCAAAGACCTGTGAGCACCTGGATGCAACTGCTGAAGGATCATTCTTATCACTCACTCTTGGAAAAGCTAAGATACTTATGGACAAGATAGCAGATAATCAAAGCTGGCCCCAATACAACATTCAACATTGTCATCAAAGTGAAGAAACCATTGAAGAAGTAAATGTGTTGTCTACCAAGATGGATAATTTGCTCAACTGGCTTGATCAGAGGGCCAAATACAAAGAAGATCAGAGAGCCATTGAAACAACTTACCAAAATTCAAATACTACCGTCAGAAAGATTCCACATCAACCAAGTTGAAAATAGCAAAACATTACCCAAGGTATGAATCTAGGTAATTCTACCAAGCAACCTACTTTAAGAGAGTTAGTCATGCAGCAAACTAGAATCAATGAAGACATTAATAAAAGGCTTGCTGTAAATGATAATATTTTCAAAGACATTCATGGTAAGCTGGAAATTTTCTCATTTGTGGTTGAAAAGAAACATAAGTTTAATAAAAAGATTGAAGACAAATTAGCACAGCTAGCTGCAGCTGCTGCATTGCCTATTGCCACTAACCCTGAGCAGGTAAGTGCTATAACTACAAGAGGAGGAAAATCTACCAGAGATCCCCCTTATCCTAAAGGGACCAGAAGGGCACCAGCAGTACCAGCAGTGGCAGAAGAGGAAAATCATAATGAAGTTGAAGAATTATTACAAGAACCTCAAGAAAGGGAAATAAAACAATATTTTCATGATACAAATTATTTACCATTTCCCTGAAGAAATAGAAGGTTGCAATCAGATGAATAGTTTGGTAAGTTCATAGAGGTTATTCAAAAGTTATATGTCAACATACCTCTACTAGACGCCATACAGGTCCCTATATATGCAAGGTACATCAGAGACATTCTCAACAAGAAGAGACCACTGCCAACCACTAAGGTGATCAAACTGATAGAAGAATGTAGTGCGGCCATCCTCAATAAATCACCAGAGAAGAAGAAAGATCTAGGATGCCCCACTATTGATTGTTCAATTGGAGACCAACATTTCAACAATGCACTCTGTGACCTTAGAGCAAGTGTCAGTGTGATGCCAGCAACAGTCTATCACAAGCTCAATTTTGCAACACTCGAACCAACATCAATGTGCTTACAACTGGCAGATCAATCAGTTTGATACTCATTGGGCATTGCTGAGAACATCCCAGTCAAGATAAGTGAATTCTTTGTGCCAGTAGACTTTGTGGTACTAGACATGAGTTCAGACTCAAAAGTGTCACTCATCCTTGGGAGACCATTTTTGAGCACCACCAATGCACACATTGATGTCGGGAAAGGAGAAATCAAGTTTACTATAAATGGGCAAGAAGAACAATTCACATTCAAGCCAAAACCTGAACTCAACTCCACTGTGAAGTTGGTATGCCAGGACAAGGAAGACATATCAGAGTCATCGTCACAGGAGTCAGACACTCAGAAAGAATAAAATTGGGAGTCCAGTTCGGACGACTTTAAAAAATTCAAACCCTCACCTAAAGGTAAGTCGGTAGTTATCTGAGTTTACTTTTAAATTTACATAAATATTTTTTTCTATCACATTATAAAATTCATGCCCCACATAAATAATTTTTATGGTGTGTAAAAACCCATAGCAAGAATTTACTGTGGTGGCATAAAAATATTTCTACTCATGCATTTTATTTTACCTAAATGATTCTGCATATATAAATATTTATAATAGGGTCCACTCCTATGGGACCCACATGTAATAGACTCCACCTCACATACATCACATCACATTATTTCATCCACTTCCACTAAACTCCACTATCTTCTCTTTTCCACCGTCCAAATCCACCACCAGCACACTTATTTTGCTTAGTCATGAAGCAAAGAGGTGAGTGGCAAATATTCAGCCATGGAGGAGCCAGGAGGTGGGTGGCCACCCCCACCACTTGGGCGCCCGCCCTGCTCTCTCCCCCTCTATAAATACCTTGCCTTTCCTCACTTCTTTGCATCACAAGCGTTCCAGAAAACCTCTCATACCTCGAGCTCTCAATTTCTAGTGTTCTGCACCAAGCATAGGCAAGAAAAGAGAGAGTAGGAGTAAGAGAAGAAGTAGGTGAAGGAAGAAGAGTTGTAGTGATCTTGTGAGAGGAGAGTGTAGTGCTACAATAAGTAGAAGAAAGTAGTGCACTTAGTGGACATGCTGTCCTAGGAAGCAATTAAAAAGAATTAGGGGGGAGGTTCTGCTCATTTCTCAACTAAAATCTTGTTCGAATAACTGACCCCTAGACCACTAATTCTAGACAGCTAACAACTAACCCACTAATATTCTCCACAAGTTTTGTTTTTGCTAAGGTTTTTGCAGGATATTCAATATGTTCAAAGCTGCCAAAGGAGCCACGAAGAGCACGCTCAAGAGTCTTGGATCGGGAAGCATGACCCGGTCCGCTTCACGAGGCAACTCTGAGATGAGCATCGACCCGCCAGCCGACCAACCACCACCATCATCAGCAGCACCAATAAGGAAGATTCTCCTCAAGGAAAGTCATCTTTGTTTGAAGGATTCTCGGGAGAGGAAGATTTTCAAGGAATTGAAGAACAAGGCCTACACTCACACACTAGTCCTCAACCTTGCATTTCTCCATGAGATAGGTATGGATGCTGAATTTGATTTAATATTTCCATTGGTGGGTTGGGAGTCATTTTGGGACATAACTAAGTTACGGTCAAAGCTTTTGACCATCGAATTCCTGTGCACTTTACAAACCACGGAGGATGGGGTAACCTTTAGACTTTTTTAAGGAGACGTTTAATCTTACTTGGAGGGAACTAAGTAACCACCTTGGTTTCCACCCAAGAGCTACGATAGATTTAGATGACGCATTGCCAGGCTTTGAGAAAAATCAATTTTGGAAAGAAATGACTGGAGAAGACTTTTATTTTCAAGCCTGTACCAATAGCATACAACTCCCCACTCTTCATTTCTTACATAAATGGATGGGTTATGCTATGTTACCTAGAGATGACATCCACAAGGTCAGGGTAGGAGATTTACAGTTGCTTTATGCTGTGCTCAAAAAGATTGAGTCTCACCTATTTGTCTCTTGGTAGCTCATTGGTTTTCCACTCATGAATTGATGGGCCCTGTTGGTTGCACTTCTTTAATTATTCGCCTGGCCACCAACTTAGGGGTGCTAAATAATTCTTTAGTTAACTTTATCGAGGAAGCCTGACCATGTTATGGATATGAATCTTTTAAACATGCTAGAATATTAAAAAGGGAGCATGATGGGCTATACATGATTTTTGAAAATAGAGGCAGGCTCTGGTTACCTAACCCGGGATTTAGCCTTTACACTGTGAAAGTTCTCTTAGTTGATGTGCAGGCAGCACCAGTGAATCATCGGATCCCTCGAAGGGCAGCCTCTCCAGGATGGGATATCAGCCTGAGCCGACATGGCTCGGCGCTGAACCTGGTCCTAAGGCGCCAGTTCATATAGGCTATGATGATTTCGATGCTCACAACCCCCACACCCTGAGGAACCCTTGGGAGCACTCTGCCTCCCAACCTGCTCCCTAGTACATGGAAGAAGAAGATTGGCCACAAGGAGATGATGAACAATGGCAACACCACCCATACAGTCAACCTGACTCGGTTGACCCTCTTGGAGCATCATCCTCTGGTGCCCATCATGGTCATCACCACCAGAATTTCCAACCTGGACGTGCTTCTGATGCCAAATTCTACTACACCCCAGAGATACATGAAGAGAATGTGGCATTCCATCAATGCACTAACAACTCCCTCCAGACCGTACAAGAAAACCAAGCTCAATAGAACTAGTGGTGGGAAGACCAGCGCTAGTGGAATGAAAACACCACCCAGACCATGAATGAGATCTGTGACGGCCAAGAAACCATGAACCAGAACATGAGCACCCTGTTCAGGTACTTCTACTTGGAGTGATCGACTATAGCAAGATCTAGCTTGGGGGAGGACCCCCATTTATCCAAGGTAAGTTTTTTTCTATAAGTTTATTTTCTTTCATTTTATTTCACGCATTTAAAAAAACTAAAAAACCTCAAAAGCAAATAAAAAATTATTTACTACTTTTCTTCATAGTGCTGTTTATGTTTGCATAAAAAATTAGAAAACCAAATAAATATTTTCTATTTTTTTTAGTGTGCTTCTTAAATATGAAAAACAAATAAAAAGAGTGTGTACAAACGTGTGCTTTAATCTTGTTTCTATAGATAAGTAGATTTTTAAGAATGCATGATGGAAATGATGAACAATTGCTCTGCTATAATTCTTTTCAAGTACCTAGTATTCAACCTAGAGTTCTCCTAAGAATTGGAAAAAAATGTTAGACATGAAGATTTACTCTAAACTGGAAACCTGTGGGAGCATATACTTAATCTAAAGTTTAAGTAATTGACCGACATGATATGATATGGTTGAGTTGCTATTTATCTTGTTCCTAGCAACACTAAATTCTGGAGATTTGTTTTTAAAAATTAAAATTACCACATGATGAGTTCCTAATATGACAAAGTGTGAAATTCCTACCATAGCCATACATAATTGTTAGTATAGGAAACTTCCATATATTTGTTTCTTGTATTTGTATTGAGTTTGGTCGAGCTATGTAGACCCTTAGGAGCTCTTCATGCGGTTAAAATCAAGATTCACTTTCACACATTATGCATCCTTGCTACTTCTACCCTAGAAGTACGTACCACATATTTATCCCATTTAGATCCACCAAAAATGTTGTACTCTTACCTGAGAGTGAGCACCAAAAATATTTTCCCCTTCGTATTCATTTATTCTGCTAGCCACTTATCATTAAAACTGCTCCAAGTATTATCATTTATCCTCTCAATTATGTTTCATCAAAGAGTTTGTTGGCAAGTATTTAAAAAAGAAGAAGAAGAAGAAAAGAGAAGAGAGAGAAAGAAAAAGAAGGGAGAGCAAGAAAAAAATAAATGCTCTGAAAAAATCCTCTCTCATAAAATCCCAAGTATTTCTTTCAAAGTTTTAAAGAGTTTTCATCAATGCAGCATTGTAGAATCAGACATTCATCCATTTTCCTTTCTACCCCTTGTTTTATCCACCATATTAACCACACATGCACATCTTAATTTGATTGTATGACGAGTCCCTCTGGATCCATGGTTCGACTAGGCAACATATGCAGTGCAAGTATGTGAGCTATTTTCATACCTATGAACTACACATAAGCTTTATTAGTTATAGGGTGAGGAAGAGCAGGCATGACATAATTTTCCTTGAACCAAAAATACTACATATTTTGAGAGAAGAGATAAGGCATAATCCTTTCTAATGCCTTAGTGAGGATCCACAAATACCACACATGGAGAGACTTGTGAGAGTCATATTTATGGAACTCTGAGTTTTATTTTGAAAATCTCTAGAAAACTCTAGAACAGAGGTGGAGCAAAGAGCTTGAGACATAGTGCTTAACTTAATTATTCTGTCTTTCAATTGCTCAAGACCCAAGTACAGGTAAAAGCCCCCATGGTTGGAAGTAACATGATAAGTTTGAAAGTCAAAACAGTCCACTCTAGTCTAGAAAAGAACTTATGTTTGAATGCATGTGTACTTTTAAAGCATGAAAGCATTGCAGCAACTCCTGATCCATCTAGGTTTAGCTATTTGCTTAGGGACGAGCAAAAGGTAAGCTTGGGGGAGTTTGCTGATAGTAATTAACTATCAATTTTAAATGTCAACAAGAGAAGATAAATGACTTAAAATGAACATCACCATAGACTTAGGGGTTTTAACTAACGATTTCCACAAGTTTTGGTGAATGTCTGTTTCTACAAGGGGTTATCAGGAAATAACCAAAGAAGGCCCATATATCAGGTTTACATAGAGATAAAGACCCACACATCTACAAGAAGACTCTAGAAGACTCGGGAAGGCACCCCCATGGAGGATGGGGCCCACCTGTTAGGTGGACAGGGCGCCCACCCACGTCATCAGGGTGCTCGCCCTACCCTCAGCAAATCAGGGCTAAGCTCAGGGATCATGCCCCTAACCATCTTTAAGGATCAATCTACACCATGCATGAAGGTTGGTTTGATCCGAGGGCTCTAGTCAATTTGAGGAGGCTATATAAGCAAGGCCATACCCCTGGGTTGAAACCCTAATTCATTATTATTATTATCAAGAGGAAGCCATCATCAGAGCTAGGGTTTAGAGATCTCTCTCCACCATAGAATTAGAATAACTACTCTAATACTTCAAATTCTACATAGGTTTAGACTAGATAGATTCAAGAGTTGGGCGCCTGTGCCCAGGATTTGGATCAGCATCTACAAGCTTGGTACTATCTTGTATCTTTCTCTATGACTTTATTCTAAATATCATTATGTTTCTATTTATTATGTTCCTAGTTTGCTCTAGTTCTATATTTGATATAGTTATGATTGATGATGAATTTATGTATAAGTTTACAAAGCGCTTAGCTCTTTTCTCGATGGAGTTAAGTGGTAGATTACATGTAGGCATGGTGCCTAGGTGCTATTTACCTGCAAATGCACCCTATTGGCTAGGTCGTGTGGTAGTTCGTGGAAGTGACAGTTTCGTTGAGCCTTATATAATCCACCCCCCATTCGTAGGATAGGTAGAATTGGTATTACATGGGAAGTCATGCTATGTTCTGCCTTGCTTCAGTGATGTTCCTTATACATAGATGAAGAATCTTTTGTGCTATATATGATAGTGTATGTGCTAGAGTAGATGAAAGACTTAGTTGATTAGAACCCACCTAGAATTCAATCTTTTGCCTAGTCAGATGTCTACCTACCTTTATGATGAGTAGTCTATCTCTAATCTCTGCGTGTGTTATCCTCTGAGTTTATCAATTCATTATACTTATTTATCATGGCTTACCCCCTGTCAAAATAAGTGACTGTATGATTGATTCTCATAAGTAGTCGTGTTTTGCAAGTTCATCTCTAGTTTAAGTCCTAGTTCTTTCCCTTGAGCTAAATATAAATTAATGATACTTGGAATGTTTCCTGGTGAAGTGCTACAATGGTATTTAATCTGTGCGCTTGCGGATCCCTTATTTATTTTCTAGAAGAGCATTTATAATACCAACACTTCTGGCGCCATGGTAGGGATGACAACCTAGTACTTAAAGTGGTGTTAGAAGTGTCAACACTCTCTAGCCATTACTCTCTTACATTTAAGCCCTGTTAAGCTCCCGATGGTAAAGTATAAATAACAATACCTAGAACATTCTTGGGTGAAATGCTACAATGGGTATATTTTATCTATGCGCTTGTAGATAAGCTTTCCTTTATATATCTTTTGGGTAAGTGTTATGATTATAAGTACAACCACATTTCTAGTATCACGTTAGGGATGACAACTTAACTTAAGTGATGCTAAGAAATGTCAACAGTTACAAAGGTGTAAGTGCATTCGCCCTCGATGTGGGTTTTGGATAATTAATGACAATCAAATTGGGGACTAACATGTTTATCTTGTGTAATCTGCAGGTGTTAGTTCTTTGATGGAATTGAAAAGGAATATTTGGTGAATTATAGCACTCTAAATTTTGATGGACAAAAGGCGCTTCGACTCAAGGGTTTCAACACCATTTATTTTGATTTGAGTCGTAGGAAACACCGCACTATCAAGAGGGATACAAATTTAGTTGGCAAAATGGGGATAAAAAGTGCTCTTGTCAAAGCTTTGTAAGCTAGAGAGACGTGTACCGGAAGTTCCGGTGTGCCCCACCGGAAGTTCTGGTAGCTGGCGCTCGTGTGCGCCCGCGTTCGAGAAATTTGTTCCAGTCTCGGTCCGGAAGTTCATGTACTCACCGGAAGTTCCGGTCGGGTACCGGAAGTTTCGGTCAGTGCCGTTTTGTGCATGCGCCTGTGTTCGAGAAAACTATTTCGGGCTCCGTCCGGAAGTTCTGGTACGGACCGAAAGAGTTGACTAACAAGCCCAATGGTCTGATCTCATTTGACCGGACGTTTCGGTGGCTTCCACCAGAACTTCCAGTGGCTCATCCGAGCTCGAGTATATAAGCCACTCACTTCATTTCTAACCGTTGCCCGAGCTTTGCACACTCATTTATGCTCTTCCAACTTTCTCCAAGCTGTGACTCACCCACTCTCTCTCCCCCTTTGCCTCAAAACTTCAATCTTCGATTGTTTGAGCTAGGGACGTGAGATTAGAGAGTGGGAGCATCGATCTTTGACTTGAGCACTTGGATTCCTTGTCTTGCCGGCTTGATTTGTGTTTGTTTCTCTTGGGTTCTTGGAACCCTAGCCGGCTAGGCATTCTTCGTGGTTGCCCATGTTGATTCATTTGTGAGGACACCCCGAAGTGTTTGTAATCACCCCTTGATTCTTAGTGGAAATCTCAAGCTAGCCTTCATGGTTGCTTGAGGGAGGAGACCTTAGTGGTCGGACCTTCGTGGTCACCTCAACAATGAGGAAGTAGGAACTCCTTAGTGGGGATTGCTGAACCTCGGTAAAAATAGCTTGTCTTGCTGTGGTGGTAGCTTCGACTACCCTTTGTTCTTGTGTTCTTGTTGTTCTTCCTCTCTACACCAACTTCTTAGGTGGGAGGTCCCGATCTACGATTTGGTTCGGTGCCAAGCCTTGAGGAGCTCAACATATTCATCAACAACCTCTAGGAGGGTGTGGTATCACTTGGATCTCAAATCCCAACTCGATTCCCTTTGATTTCATAGCTAATTTAGGACACCAGAAGTTCTGAAGGTCTGCACCGGAAGTTCTGGTCCCCCTGACCGGAACTTCCGATCCAGACCACCAGAACTTCCGGTCAGGTATTTACCTTCTGCAAATTCGAGTTTGTGAGTTTTAGGTTTTGCAAAAAGGCCTATTCACCCCCTCTAGGCCAATTAGGTCCTTTCAATTGGTATCAGAGCCTTGGTCCCTCGGATAAACGCTTCACCGCGTGAGGAGTAACATTGGCCAAGATGGATCCCGAAGCACAAAAGCAAATTATTGATCAAATCGCAGCTCAAATCACCGCATCCCTACAACTGCAACAACAAGAGCAAATGACCAAGATGCAAGAGCAACTAGACAAGATGCAACAACTTTTATACAAGAAAAATCAAGAATCATTAAGTGATGGTGGTGATGCAAGCAAGACACTGAAGAGCTACAATAGAACCAGTTTTGATTATGGTGGGTCAAGCAAGAACAACAATCCTACCTTGCCCTTGATCAATCCCGGAAAGCCACCTCCATTTGATGGTACAAGGTACACCGATTGGGCTCATAGGATGAAATTGCATCTTATAGCCGCAAGATGTTGGGAAGTAGTGGATATTGGTGTCAATCCACCTCAAGATCCTAATGATTGGTCACCCGAAGATGAAAGAGACTTTCACCTCAATGCAATGGCGACTACCTTGATTTTGCAATGCCTCACTCCGAAAGAGAACAACAAGGTTAATGGAATGGTCAATGCAAAGCAAATTTGGGACACCTTGAAAGTATCATTTGAAGGAGACAAGAGTGTAAGAATTGGAAACATTGAGCTCTTGCAATGAAAGATTGAGAACTTTACCATGATTGAAGGAGAAACTACTCAAGCAATGTTTGATAGGTTCATGACCTTGATCGACAAAATTAGAGCACTTGGAGACACAAGATGGGATGACAACTCCGCCGCAAGGAAGATATGTAGAGTGTATAGACAAAAGAACAACATGCTTGCATCCGTCATAATGGAGAGACACAACTACACCACAATGACACCACAAGAGATGTTAGACAAGTTAATGCATCATGAGGTACTTGATGATGAAGCCAAGGAAGCAAGTGTGCTAAAGAAGAGTATTGCCCTCACGGCATCACATGGAAATGAGTCAAGTCATTGCCACAAAGGGTGTTGTGAGCATAGGCATAACAATGATGATAATGACCTTGACGAAGAGCAAGCCTTGCTAGTGAAAAATTACACAAAGTATTTGAGAATGAAAAAAGAAAAGATGATGAGATATGGAGGAAACAAGCCATACAAGAAGAGATTTTGCCATGAGTGTGGTGACACCGGCCATCTTGCGGCCGATTGTCCTAACAAGGGGAAGAAGTCAAGATATAGCAAGCAAGGTGATAAGAAGTACAAGGACAAGAAGAGAGGTGAAGCACATCTAGGTCAAGAATGGCAATCGGATAGTGATAGTGATGATGACAATGAAAATGAGAAGAAGAGTGTGGCTGCAATTGCTATACAAGAAACTTCTTCCTCAACAACGGCCCTCATGGACAATGCTTCATCAACATCTCTCTTCACCAACACTTTTTCATCACCTAGACTCTTTGCCATGCTTCATCAACATCTCTCTTCACCAACACTTTTTCATCACCTAGACTCTTTGCCAATCTCTCCGACGACGATGATGATGCTCCTTCTTGCCTTATGGCATTAGGAGATAAAGTACAACTTGATCCTCCTACACATACCACTAGTGAATGTGATAGTGATGATGAAAATGATGAAAACTATGCTTATAATCTCATCAAAAGACATGGTAACGCTGCTGCAACTAAAATCTTGAAGCTAATATATGCCAAAGATAAGCTTGAGTCATGCATTGAGTCGCAAGGGGAATTGCTCCTAGAGGAAAGGGAGAAAACCCAAGGACTTGAGGCATGTCTCTCCAAGGAGAAGGAGAAGGTTGAGAAGTTGAGTGTAGAATTGTCTTTAGCCAAGGATGCTAATGAGTGCTTGGCTAAGGAACATTATTCACTCAATGACTCTTTGGCAAGTCTAAAGAATGATCATAGTTTGGCTCAAGAAAGCCTTACAAGCTTGACAAATAAATATCATGGGCTTGAACTAAACTATGACAAACTTTGGACTAGCACTTCTACCGTTTCCAAGGATGCCAAAGCTATAACCAATAAAAGTTGTGAAAGATGCTCTAATATTGATATACATGCTTGTGCTACTAACCTTGATGAGCTAGCCAAGAAGGATAAGGAGATCCAAAGGTTGAACACAATTGTTGAAAATGGTTGCAAGTGCAAGGATAAGCATCCGGCAAATGTGTTCAAGGCATCAAGGCACCCCATGATTAAGGATGGCATTGGCTACAATAGGTATGATGGCAAAGCCAATGGAAGAAAATGATTAATGGGGTTCAACAAGAGTGTGCCGCTTGTTGACCTCAACAACAAGGTGAACAATGTTGTCACACCTACAACTCCACTTGTCAACAACAAGAACAACAAGAAGAAGCAAGTGGAGGTGTCCAAGCAACAAGTGCCTATTTCATGCAATCACATTTGTGATTATATGTGTTGTTGGGACAAGGATGGCAAGATTGTTGTGAAGTATGTGGGCACCCTCAAGAAGAGACAAATCTTGAGGAGTGTTTGGGTGCCCAAGTCTTATGTTGCTAACCCCCTAGGTTCCATCTCGGGACCTAAACCAAAAGCTTAATCTTGTTTTGTAGGAATATTCCTCCAGCGGGCCAAGTTGGGTGCTTGATAGTGGATGCACCAATCATATGACCAGAGAGAAGAACATGTTCACCTCCTTTCAACCAAATCAAATCACAAGTGAAAGGATTGTCTTTGGTGACAATAGTAAGGGGGACATTCTCAGTTTGGGTAAAATTGCTATCTCAAATGATAATTCTATTTCTAATGTATTACTTGTGGATTCGTTGGGATGCAATTTGTTGTCCATCTCACAATTTTGTGAGAAGGGTTACAATTGTCTCTTTACGGATAAGGGTGTGGAAGTCTCTAGAAGATCGGATTCCTCTATTGCTTTTATGGGTCAATTAAAGGGCAAGCTCTACCTAGTTGATTTCTCATCTAGTAGAGTGGGGTCTGTTGACGGTCCTTAAGTATCAATTATAACTATCAAATAAATAGAGAAAAGGATCCAAATGAAACCAACACCTAGACTTAGGGTTTTATCTGACAGAATTCCACGAGTTTTGCTGTTTATCTATTTCTGCAGGGGGTTATCAGGAAATACGGAAGAAAGGCCCACATGTCGGATTAATGACGGGATATTAACCGAACACGTAATTATCTTACATCTAGAAGAGTCCAGAAGCCACGAGAACGAATGGGAGGCGTAACAGAGCCGGGGACAGGGCGCCCGCCCTAGTCCCTAGGGCGCCCGCCCTGCTGGCTCAGCCAATCAGGCTCCGCCTCGAGGATTATGCTCCACCGACCTAGAGGATCAAGGAAAACCGCATGATCAATGTCGGTTTGATCCAATGGCCCAGATTCATCCGAAAGGGCTATATAAGCAAGGCCCCTGACCCTAGAGGAGAGGCCCTCGTCTCATACTTCAAACCCTAATTCAGGAGGAGAGCCTCTGATCAAGCCCTAGAGCCACCACATCAACTAGATCTCTAGTTAGCATAGCTACATAGGATTAGAACTAGAAGGAGTCAATCTTCGATTGGTTCCCGGATCTGTCAAGAGGATTCTTGGTAATTCCTCTATTGTTCTTCAATTGTTCATCATTGTTCTTCAATATTATGAATATGACTTTGTTCTATTTCAATATATTGATTATGACTTTGCTCTACTTGATTATATTTGCAATTATATTGTTCTTAGTTTATCATAGTTATATGCTTGGCTTAGTTAGATTGGAATTATATACATGCCTAGGATCGTATAGCGTTTATCCATGTGTACAGTGGGTGAATGATAACTATTGTGTAGACGTGGTGTCTATACCGTATTTATCTGCGATTGCACCCTATATGCCGGATTGTGGGGTAGTTCGCGATAGTGACAGCTTCGTTGATTCTTATATAGTCCCACTCTCGTGTATAGGGCAGGCAGAGCAACACTATTACAGGGGAGTGATTGCTATGTTCTTCATCTTCCTTGCTAAGATTCACTATGCATGGATATAGTCTTTTCTCACCATGATTGCCAAGTATAATTGCACTAACTATGATATGCTAGACTTTATAGTTAATAATAACTTAGGGAATATCTTTGTAGTTCATCCTAATTCCATGCTAATGACTTGCTAGAATATCTGTTGAGGTGCTTATCATTATGTGGCTAGCTGATCAGATTAATTATCTTTGTCACCATTATCACTTTACCTTTACTTTATGTGACATTTATCCCTGTATAAAGAGATTGATAAATACTCCCGGTTATACATGCAATGATGTGTACTCAGTTCCATATTCTCATTCCATTATCAACCATGATACTTAGAAATCCCTTCCCAGTGGTAAAAATATAAATAACGATACCTGGAATACTTCCCGGTTAAAATGCTACATCGGTATTAATCTGTGCGCTTGCAGATCCCTTTTATTATTTATCTTGATGAGCAAATGCATATTTCAATACTGCGTCTCTCATGTCATGCTGGGGATGACAACTTGGCTTAAGTGGCATGAGGGATAGGTTTGGCATTTTTGGCGCCGTTATCAGAATTAGAAAACTAAGTCTACTTTTGGTAGTGACGTTAAGAATGCCCAACAGGGTCCGAGACTTGTTTAGTAACAAAATCTAGCATGGGTTGGTTATGGCATCGTCGACTAGTGCATGTTGGCATGAGAAACTTGGCCAATCTTCAAAGAGGCGAACACATCCTTGGACTAACAAATGTTTCTTTTGAGAAAGATAGAATTTGCAGTGCATGTCAAGCAGGTAAGAAAGTTGGAGCTAAACATCCTGCTAAGAACATCATCACTACAATAAGGCCGCTTGAGTTACTTCACATGGACCTATTCGGACCCAATGCTTATATAAGCATTGGAGGTAACAAATATGGTTTTGTAATTGTTGATGATTTTTCTCGCTTCACTTGGGTGTTCTTTTTGAAAGATAAAAGTGAAACCCAAGGGATATTCAAGAAGTTTGTAAGAAGAGCTCAAAATGAGTTTGAAGTAAAGCTCAAGAAAGTGAGAAGTGACAACGGAACGGAGTTTAGGAACACCAACATTGAAGCATTCCTTGATGAAGAAGGCATCAAGCATGAGTTTTCAGTTCCATACACTCCACAACAAAATGGTGTTATGGAGAGGAAGAACCGAATGCTCATTGAAGCCGCAAGAGAAATGTTGGATGAGTACAAGATTTTGGAGAAAGATTATTAGGTGGAAGCGGTTAACACGGCATGCCATGCCATCAACCGCTTGTACCTCCACAAGATAAGAAACAAGACCGCCTATGAACTTCTAACCGGTAAAAAGCCTAAGGTGGATTACATTAGAGTTTTTGGATGCAAGTAATTCATATTTAATAAGAAATCCAAAAGATCTAGGTTTGCACCAAAGGTTGATGAAGGGTTCTTACTTGGTTATGCTACTAACAAACATGGCTATCGTGTTTTCAATGAGGTCACTGGCCAAATTGAAATAGCGGTAGACGTGACTTTTGATGAAAGCGACGGCTCTCAAAAGGAGCAAGTCAATGCTGAAATTTTAGGTAAAGAAGAACCATCTCATCAAGTGATCAAGAAGCTTGCTACCAGTGAAGTGAGACCCGTTGAAGATGAAGATGATATGCATGTGCAAATTCCTCATGATCCAAACATGCATCATGGGTCAACCAATGCCCATGGTGATGCTTCTACCTCAAGAAGGGGTCATGACTCAAGAGAACAAGCTAGGCAAGATCCACCACAAACTCAAGGAGACAAACAAGGTGGTGATCAAGACAATGAAGATAATGAAGATGAAGATGATGGTCCAATCCAAACGAGAACAATCATTCCTCACCCAAGAGTTCATCAATCCATTCAACGGGACCATCCTGTTGATAGCATATTAGGAGACATACAATGAGGGGTAACAACATGCTCTCGTTTAGTAACTTTTTGTGAGCATTACTCTTTTGTCTCTTCCAAATTGCCAGAAAAGGTGGAGGATGCTTTGAAAGACCTAGATTGGGTGATGGCCATGCAAGAAGAGTTGAACAACTTCACCAGGAATGAAGTCTGGTCCTTGGTAGAAAGGCCCAATCAAAATGTGATAGGTACCAAGTGGGTCTTCTGCAACAAAGAAGATGAGTATGGCGTGGTCACAAGGAACAAGGCACGGTTGGTAGCCAAAGGTTTCACTCAAATCAAAGGTTTGGATTTTGGGGAGACCTATGCACCTGTAGCTAGGCTTGAATCTATTCACATATTACTTGCCTTTGCTGCTCACCATGATTTCAAGTTGTTTCAAATGGATGTGAAAAGTGCATTCCTCAATGGCCCCCTCTCCGAAACCGTGTATGTGGAGCAACCATCGGGTTTTGAAGATCCACATCATCCCGACCACGTCTACAAGCTTGACAAAGCGCTCTATGGGCTTAAGCAAGCCCCTAGAGCTTGGTATGATTGTCTCAAGGATTTCCTACTCAAACAAGGGTTTGAGATTGGAAAGGCCGATCCCACTTTATTTACTCGCAAAGTCAATAATGATATCTTTATTTGCCAAATATATGTCAATGACATTATATTTGGTAGTACTAATGCTGATTTTTGTGAGCAATTTAGTAGGATCATGACAAAAAGGTTTGAGATGTCCATGATGGGGGAGTTGACATACTTTCTTGGATTTCAAATCAAGCAACTCAAGGATGGCACGTTCATAAGTCAAACCAAGTACACCACCGACATGCTAAAGAAGTTTGACATTGACAAGACCAAGCCCATTAAGACCCCAATGCCTACAACCGGACATCTTGACCTTGATGGAGACGGCAAGGCCATAGATCAAAAGGTATATCGCTCCATGATTGGATCCTTGCTTTACCTTTGTGCATCTAGGCCCAATATTATGCTTAGTGTGTGCATGTGTGCAAGATTTCAAGCCAATCCGAAAGAATGTCATCTCATGGCCGTTAAGAGAATTTTTCGGTATCTTGTGCTCACTCCTAGTCTTGGCTTGTGGTATCCTAAGGGCTCCACTTTCACTCTACTTGGCTATTCCGATTTGAATTATGCCGGTTGCAGGGTAGAGTGAAAAAGTACATCCGGGACATGCCAATTTCTTGGTAGGTCTTTGGTGTCATGGAGTTCTAAAAAGCAAAACTCTATTGCCCTGTCCACCGCTGAGGCCGAGTATGTGGCGGCCGGCGCTTGCTGTGCCCAACTACTTTGGATGAAGCAAACCTTGAGAGACTTTGGTTGTGAGCAAAGTAAGATTCCTCTCTTATGTGACAATGAGGGAGCAATCAAGCTAGCTGACAACCCTGTAAACCACTCAAGAACAAAGCACATAGACATTCGACATCACTTCTTGCGAGACCACCAAGCCAAAGGAGATATCGTTGTGCAACATGTGAGAACCGAATTTCAGCTAGCCGATATCTTCACAAAGCCTCTAGATGAGTCAAGATTTTGTGCTTTGAGGCGTGAGCTCAATATTGTTGATTCTCGTAATGTGGCTTGACATCTTGTGCACACTTGTATGCCTTAGATTTGGACAAAAACTCTTGTGAAAAGTTGTGTGAAACTTTCAAAACCTATTTTTCACAGCTCCAATGTGTCCATAGTTATGTACTAATTTCATGAAATCTGGACATATTTGAGTTGGTTTGAGTATATCATATGGTTCACCACTTCTTAGTACGCTTCTCGCTGGTTTTTGGCCTCTACCGGAACTTCCGGTTGTGTTCCGAAACTTCCGGTCAGTCAATTCTATGCGCAAATCCAATTTGTACTAGCCAACCGGAACTTTCGGTAACTCTCACCAAAACTTCCGGTCAGTCTTTTTGACTGTGGTATAAATGCGGGCCGCGGGGTTAAAATCTGGTTTCTTCATCCCTTCTCACCTCGACCCCTCCTCTAATCGACGGCGGCGTCCTCATCTTCCCCACCGCTGATCTCCCTCCTCCTCCATTACTTTTCAAATCCCTTTGAGGGGGAGCTAGCCCTTGCCTTGGAGATCGTTTTGGTGGTGTTGGTGGCTGCCAGGAGGGCTCGGCACTTGCGGATTCAACCCCTTCTCTTCAAGGAACGAGGTACCGGGACTTCGCGCTCGATCTCCCAATGTACTTTGTTTTGGGTCGATTCCTCGTACGTGCTTACTCTTTATTGTCAATACATATGGTGTGGGTGCCTTTTGCGCAAGTTCCATGGATGGAT
Organism: Saccharum spontaneum; assembly: GCA_022457205.1. Lineage (NCBI taxonomy): Eukaryota > Viridiplantae > Streptophyta > Magnoliopsida > Poales > Poaceae > Saccharum > Saccharum spontaneum. Next base: position 16,122,118 of record CM039602.1, on the reverse strand, counting down.
TTGTCAGGACGCAACCACGTGCCACGCACTGCCTCGGACCAGAACTTCCGGTCCCATGCACTGGAACTTCCAGTGGGCAGTGGGCAGCACGTGTCCATGGCTCCGCTTGTCCGTCCATTTACCGCATTCCCTACATGTTTTGTCTGAGCCCTTCCTTCCCTTGTTTGTATCACAGTATGGTTCGTACCAATCCTAACTGTGCTGCTCATCCCCATCCTCAAAGTTTGGGGGATGGCAAGGAGGATTGTCCTCGTGGCAGTCGTGCTCGTCGTCCAAGCACTGCTCAGTCTTCTCAGCACCAGCCCGACAGTGAAGAAGGTCTGCGGTTCTGCCCCGATCGCTCTACCATCCCATGTCCTCCGCCCTTGCACCGTGATCGGGTTCATGATGCAGTGGCTCCTAGTGTGATTGATGTGGAGGGCCGTGCTATTGATCTGGGAGTTGTTCGCCACTCTCCGATTCGTATTGGGGTTGCCACAATGAACCACGTTCTCCAATGGTTTCCAGAACGCGCTCCTCGCATCCATCAACCTCGTGAGCCTGCTCACTGTGTTCCAAGAAGGTCCATCAACTACAAGGTACAATCCTCTGACATTAGGCGTATGCGGGAGGAGAATCCTTTTATGTGGTCCAAGTTTGAAGCTGTGGATGATCATTTTTGGTCTCAATTCCATAAGGACTATTATGAGTCTGTCTGCATGAAGGATGGCATTCATGGTCTGACTACACCCATCATCCACCATAAAAGCACCAACTCTAAGCTCTCTTTAGGGACATCGTCATCCAGAGGTTGATGCTTTGATTGCCAAGTTTGAGGAGTGGCGCATCTTGCCCCTCATGACCTTCAAGCATAGCTGGAACACTGAAATCATCTGTCAGTTTTGGGCAACCATCCACATTGATTCACAGCACAAGGTACTTCACTGGATGACAAATGGCCTTCACTACCACTGTGACTACCGTCAGTTCTCTAGGCTTCTTGGGTTTGATCATCTTGACCGTGAGGCTCTTAGCGTGTATGATCACTATCCCAATGGTGTTGGCATGGTAGATTTCATTAAAGCCGGTTTGTATGTAGATCCGCAGCAGGCAAATGGGAAGAAAGTTGGTCTGCAGCCCTATTTTTATGTGCTCAACAATTTGCTCTAGGCTACTATTGATCCTAAGATTGGCGATGCCACTTCCATTCAGAATCATGCTCCTAGGATCTTAGTATGCTTTGGACATGACAAGAGGTTCAGTGTGATAGATCTTCTGTATTGTCACATTGACGAGGTGTCTTTGACTTCCACTCAGTCTTTCCCTTATGCCCCTTACCTCATGTACATCATTGAGCAAGTCATCGGGTTTGACTTTCCTTGTGACATGAAGCATCCGGATTGGAATGTCAGGCGACTGCAGGCTCAATCCAGCAAAGGGAAAGGAAAGGCAACTAAAGCCAGTGATAGTGGTGCAACACAGGATGATGAGGATGCTCCTACAGCAGTGGAGGAGGATGTTGTCCCTCCTGTGGATCCTTCAGCTGGAGTCTCTGGAGGGCGTGGGCGTGTGCATGGTCGTGGGTGTGGCCGTGGCCGTGGTCATGGTCCCATGGATGCCACTCGCCATTCGCTTTAGAGGTTCATGTCTTACTTCAGCTACTGTCAGGCCAAGTAGGACAAGCGCATGCGGCGTCTAGAGGGGAAGGCCAGTCTACCTCCAGCTTCTCCTCTTCGTCCCTTTGTTGATCCTTATGTGGAGTATGACAACCTCTCTAGACAGCAGTTTGATGATGCAGAGCAGCATGGCACGGAGGCTTTTCAGTAGTCTGAGCAGTAGCAGGGCTTTCAGTAGCCTAGTGCCTTTGATCCCACCTATGGTGGTGGTATTCCTGCTAGCACCGAGGGAGGCTTTGCTTATCAGGACATCTTCAGTGGTGCAGATGATATCACTCGGCTTTCTACCTCTCGTGCACCCGCTTTTGACCCTCAGTTTGGGCAGTCCACCTCTGTAGCTCCTCTTGGCAAGAGCTATCTAGTGGACTATGCTACTGATGATGATGATGACGAGTAGATCCCTTGCTACCTTTGCCCCTTGGAGCTTCTTGAAGCCTACCCTTTTTGGCATTTGATGCCAAAGGGGAGTGTTAGGCTTTTATCTTGATGTAATAGGGGTAGTTTAAAATTTTGTTTTGTAATAACTTTATCTCGTGTGGTGAACCATGTGGTAAACTTGAACTATGTGTGTGTGATGGTTGATTGTAGGCTAAAACATTTATGCTTAATGTCTATCTTGCTTGTTTAGCCTTTTGTGTTGATGCTTGTGGTGGTTGTTTATTTGAGAATGGTTATGTTGAGTTTAAGTCCTTTTCTTTCTTGCATAACCATTCAAGTTCTCTTGATTTATTCTTGTGATATAACTTGTCATATGCATCACCGTTTTATTGTACCACACACACTTAGGCACCCCACGGATTACAAAATTTAGGGGGAGCTTATTCTTAATGTATGCAATCTTGACTTGAATCAAGATTTGAAATTTCAAATCCTATGCATACATTAAGGGGGAGCTCAACTTGAATTTTGGAATTCAAAAGCTTCAACACTTTCTATCAATTGTAAGCCTAAATTGGTTGTCATCAATTACCAAAAAGGGGGAGTTTGTAAGTGCATTCGCCCCCGATGTGGGTTTTGGATAATTAATGACAATCAAATTAGGGACTGACATGTTTATCTAGTGTAATCTGCAGGTGTTAGTTCTTTGATGGAATTGAAAACGAATATTTGGTGAATTATAGCACTCTAAATTTTGATGGACAAAAGGCACTTCGACTCAAGGGCTTCAACACCGTTTATTTTGATTTGAGTCGTAGGAAATGCCGCACTATCAAGAGGGATACAAATTTAGTTGGCAAAATGGGGATAAAAAGTGCTCTTGTCAAAGCTTTGTAGGCTGGAGAGACATGCACCGGAAGTTCTGGTGTGCCCCACCAGAAGTTCTGGTAGCTGACGCCCACGTGCGCCCGCATTCGAGAAATTTGTTCTGGTCTCGCCCACGTACTCACCGGAAGTTCTGGTCAGTGCCGTTTTGCGCATGCGCCCGTGTTCAAGAAAACTGTTTTGGGCTCCGTCTGGAAGTTTCGGTACGGACCGGAAGAGTTGACTGACAAGCCCAACGGTCTGATCTCGTTTGACCGAAAGTTCCGGTGGCTTCCACCAGAACTTCCGGTGGCTCGTCCGAGCTCGAGTATATAAGCCACTCACTTCATTTCTAACCGTTGCCCGAGCTTTGCACACTCATTTCTACTCTCCCAACTTTCTCCAAGCTATGACTCACCCACTCTCTCTCCCCTTTTGCCTCCAAGCTTCAATCTTCGATTGTTTGAGCTAGGGACGTGAGATTAGAGAGCGGGAGCATCGATCTTCGACTTGAGCACTTGGATTCCTTGTCTTGCCAGCTTGATTTGTGTTTGTTTCTCTTGGGTTCTTGGAACCCTAGCTGGCTAGGCGTTCTTCGTGGTTGTCCTTGTTGATTCATTTATGAGGGCACCTCGAAGTGTTTGTAATCACCCCTTGATTCTTAGTGGAAATCTCAAGCTAGCCTTCGTGGTTGCTTGAGGGAGGAGACCTTAGTGGTCGGACCTTCGTGGTCACCTCAACAATGAGGAAGTAGTAACTCCTTAGTGGGGATTACCAAACCTCGGTAAAAATAGCTTGTCTTGCTGTGGTGGTAGCTTCGACTACCCTTTGTTCTTGTGTTCTCTACCCCAACTTCTTAGGTGGGAGGTCCCGATCTACAATTTGGTCCGGTGCCAAGCCTTGAGGAGCTCAACATATTCATCAGCAACCTCTAGGAGGGTGTGGTATCACTTGGATCTGAAATCCCAACTCGATTCACTTTGATTTCGTAGCTAATTTAGGGCACCAGAAGTTCTGGTCCCCCTGACCAAAACTTCCGATCCAGACCACCAGAACTTCCGGTCAGGTATTTAACTTCCGCAAATTCGAGTTTGTGAGTTTTAGGTTTTGCAAAAAGGCCTATTCACCCCCCCTCTAGGCCAATTAGGTCCTTTCAAAAGGAAGGGCAGGCTTTGTTCTCAAACTTCCCTAAGTAATGTTCCTTATGCATATATCCAAAGTTAGTTATACTATAGATGAGAGTATATATGCTTGAGTGTGCAAAAGACTTAGTAATTAGGAATGACATAGAAATCTTTTGCTCTTAACGAATCTCTTGCTTAGCCATACTACATTTGTGAGTCTCTATTTCTATCTCTAGAACAACATTATTACCTTACATTTATTATTTATTTATCACTTGACTCACCCCTACTAAAGCATAAGAGAGGTTTTTATCAAAAGTATACACATTGTCAATATCTCTATGCCAACTCAACCCCATAGCTCTTCCTTGTGCATTAAATATATATAACGATACTCAGTATACTCCTAGGTAAAATGCTATTATGGTAATTTATTTGTGCGCTTGCAGATACTTAACTTCAATATTATTTTCTCAAAGTTTACAAGTGTTCTTATAATTATCAGCAACGCATTTCTAGCATCATGCTAGGGATGACAACTTAGTAAGGAGTGATGCTAATAAATGTCAACAAGCATTTCTAGCGCCATTGCTAGGAAAGAGCAACGTGGCAAAAGAGAATTGACAAATAAATACTTAATGATAAAACCACAAACTTTTGCTTTAGCAAGCTTACCGTTGTTTGTCTGTGTTCATATTTTATATAGGGTAAGTGCAAGATTGGTTGTGATTCAACTCTCATCAATCAGAATCAACCAAATCAAGAGGAAACTCAACACCAGTTTTTGAAGCTACGGCTGACAAGACTCTACGTGAGTTCTCTACTCCAAGCACTGAGAACATTCGCATTGGACCAACACTCAAAACCGACAACCTTGAGTTTGAGCTCAAGCCAAGCCTCATCAACATGGTGCAAGCTACCCCATTCAGTGGAAAGGCACATGAAGCTGCTAGTGCTCAACTTCAGAATTTCCTAGGGATTAGTAGCATAGTTGTCATCAAAAACGTTGCTCAAGACATCATACTACTTCGCTTGTTTCCATTCTCACTTGAGGGAAGGGTGAATCAGTGGTTCTACACCAATAAAGATAACATCAACATATGGGCAAAATGTTTAAAGGCCTTCCTAGAAAAGTTCTTCCCTGTAGGCAAGACCAATGCCTTAAGAGGAAAGACTTCAAACTTCCAATAGCAGAAAGGGGAGACTATCCCAGAGTCATGGGAGCATTTCTAAGAATATGTTTTAGATTTTCCCCATCATGGAATGGAAGAATAGTTGCTCATGCAAGGTTTCTACCATGGATTAACTCAGAAATCTCATGAGCAACTTGATTATAGCAGAACCATCCAAATTATAAGAGCACAAGTACAAAAATAATCACTGAAGTGGTCGAATTGTCATACTTGAGCCCATATAACTCCGGTAGTCCAATGAAATCATGATTGATTTTAGACCAACCAACGATAAGCCAAGATCATACATGATTCAACATAACACACCACATGTTACAACATTTAACAAGTAGATCACATACATCGGAGTTACATAAATTATTACAAACCATGTTCGAAAGTAGTGGAAGCAAATAGTTTAAACTATCACACATACACTTAGTTCAAATACAAGCCAGTTCCATGGTCACAACTAACAAAAGCATCTCGATGAGACAACATAGGAGATCATGCCCATGATCTAGTCTTCATCACCCGCTAGGTGGAGACAATACTTGCAGTAACCCTGATAAAGCATGTCATCTGTAACAAGAGGGAATAAACCCTAAGTACGAGAATGTACTCAGCTAGACTTACCTGTCATAAACCAGAAATAAAGTGACACCAAGGAGTATGCAAGGCTAATATATAAATGGAGCTCGCTTGACAACATTTTGTAGAAAGCTTGTGTAACAGAGAAGTAACCTTTCCTTTCTTAGTAGCAAGTTATGAATATTAACCTGTCATATAGATTAGCACCTGTACTAGAGCAATCACTTGATTAAGATACAAACATTAATAACCATATCAGGTGTAGTAAAGCCATCATCATCATCTTAACCATCAAGTTCATTTAGTATTAATACAATGGAGAAGCTCCATCAAGTTCTCACTATCCGGGAGAGACGGCCACTCGAATTGATTCCTACCCAGCTGGGGAATTGTTACTGACACAAACCCTAGCATACCTCATGAAGGTAGCCATAGGTCACCTTTGGTACAACTCAGAAGCCAACTTTGCGGGCCCAATCAGCGCCGCACTCTCAAGGGCGACACTCTTCCAGGAAGTTCAGGACTCTAACATGCCCTTGCACTCATGCCAATGTCCCCCCACACATCCTTCCTCCAGAGTGCACACTTTCACTTACTGGCTTCTGGCCCGAGTTGAGCTACTCGGCTTCGCGGTTGGAACGACTTATCCGGCCAGCTAAATGTTAGGCATGTGTTCAACATGACAAGAGGGCCTCCATGCCTCAGTCCTTAATTGACATAGATGGGGATAGATCCACACACAATACCTCCTTGCCTTGTTTCTTCACTATCGATATTCTGTCCGGTCTTCATTCATTATTAACACATGGTTATTTCCACGATAGCAAATATAGCCAACTATGACCAGACATTGCCTATCTTGCAGGTGACAGGAAATCACCTGACACTATTGGTCTAAGCATGGCTAAGCAAGTATTCAATCCTAGACTTAGATACGATACAAGATGTATTCACTGGACAAGGAGAGGATATATATGCAACAAGTGTTTCAAGCCAACCACTATAACTTAATGCATCAAACATATAAGATACTCAAAGTGTATTTTGCAAACATAGGAGGCTTAGAATGCTTCGGGGCTTGCCTTGAATGAAAGAATAGGGCTGGTGGTTAGGACACTTAGGCAGCTCCTCGTTGTTGACTCCTCCTTCTGGTGCTCGGACCTCCTGCTCCTCCGCTGCTGGATGCTCCTCCGGATTCAGCCCCTCGAATTCTAACAGTGTGACTCCCTCCGGAACACCTATTGCATGCATATGCACAAAATGAATGTCACACATGCACAAGAGATGAAGTGAAATGATGACTACATGAACATGTACATGGCTAACAGCAAGATGATGTAACAAGATTAACATTCGTTGTCCGAGTAGGTACAAAGCTCTATTCAAATCACTTCATTGAGTAAGTGCATATCTCTTCTCTAAACAAGAATACACACTCACCAAGCTCTAGCAATCTAAGGTACAACTTTTCATCATCAGTTAGAGGCCTAGCACCTGCAGCTAACAACTTATTTCAATTAGCCTAAGCATCTAAAACATGAATATCAGGCTCATATCAAGCAATCAAGTCACTCAGTCAATTCAGCGAATCTGGCACATAGACAGCAGTTGAATAAATAAATCATAATTGGAGTTATACAGATCCAAATGACATGCAACAAGACATTCTGGAAAGCTTATCAAATTGTCTACATTTAATCTTTAAACATCTCAGCATGATTCCTAATTTTAAGGGTCAAACAATCACATTACTCAAATCTGGTCCAGAATTTCCAGAAAGCAACAAGTTGTGGAGACCAAATTTTAACAGCTATAATTCACAAACCATAAAGGCTACAACCATGAAAATTTAAGAAAAGCTAGATAAGTGAGTTATATACAACTTTGTTATAAACAAGTTTCACAGAAAACATCATTTAAGTGGTGTAATTAGCAAGGTCCCAGAAACTATCCTAAAAGATACTTTCAGGAAATAGGGAGCAAAAATAGATTTCACTAATATTCCAAACTTCAACCTGGGCAGAACCAAAGTTACCAATAGATGACATACATAAAAAGAACACCAGAAAACATAGTGGCCATCTCTAAATAAATTCTTTTCATGCCTTTATTAATTTATTTAGATAATTAGATGAAATAATAAACATATAGCAAAAGTGCACAGTAGTTTCTACAAAAATTACAGTAGCTTATATATGCTCCCAATAGGCTATTGTACAAATTTTGTAGTATTTGAACTTGTATAACATCCTACACAAAAGTGACAAGCCAGCAAGGCTTATAATAGCATAAATAGAAAACCCTATTGAAAACTATCAAACAATAGATTTCATATTTTTCTTAACTTCATCATAACACAAGAACACTGTCCACTCAATTTCATGATCATTGGTTATATATTTTTACCATGAAAAATAGCACAAGAAACTAGTATTTATTCAAAGGAAATTAATAACTCAAACATACAACGCCCAAAAATCATGAGATTTTTACTACAGCACTCATAAATCATGACTAGCCTCCCATAAAATTTTCACCTCAAAAGGAGCACTATAGCTAGGGTTAAGAATTTCCCTTTGAAACACCCTAAATAAAAGATATAATTAAAAACAGTGAAAACTTTCCACTGGACACTGTCATATTATCAATCTATCAGGTAGATCTACTCACATGGATTCCAAAAGTCCTCATTTGCATTTTTCTGATTTCTCTATGAATTTATATGATTTTCCAAAGTTCAAACAAATTTCTAAAACAAGAAATAATTTGAAACCAGCACACAGTCGCTGACATACGAGACTCGCGAGTCAGGGGACCCCACACGTTAGTGAAACAGAGGCAGGAAAGGGGGAATGGCCGGCAATTTCTTGCTGTCGATGAGGAATCTGGCAACGAGGATGGCACCACACATCGATTGAGGTACCTATGGCGACCTAGGGTTCACCGGAGCAGGCTCGCCGTCAGCCATGGCGGCACGATGGTGCTGCCCGGTGGCGCATCGGCCATCTCCAGCCATGGTAGGACCAGGCGAGGAGTCTACACCCATGTGGTGATGTAGCGGAGCTACTGAGGTGAACTAGAGCTCTGGTGGTGTGGCGGTGAGCTATGCTCGCGTGCGCGTCTCGGTGGCAACCATGGCACGGCAGTGTGTTGTTATGTTCTGGCGAGGTTGGCTCGGTAGTGGCTCAACCAGCTATGGCTTTAGTATCTACATATCGAGGGAAACACTAGATGAGAGAGGGACAGGGCTGAGGTACACGGACAAGGGCCAACCGCTGCGAGCTCGGACCTTGGCAAACACTAGTCATGGTGGATGGCAATGGACGTGGTGAATATGCCTTTACCTCGGCTCGATTCGTGCGGTGAGTTGGTCAGCAAGGTAGAGCGGAGCAAGGTGAAGCTGTAGGCTAAGTGGAGTGAGCAATGGCGTGGCTGAGCTTGGGCTAAGCGGTAGTGATGGCGCGTGGTGGCAAGAGCATCCTAGTTACTCCGATGAGCTCACGGAGAGAGCGGGAGGGAAGTAAGGCGAATGGGGCAGTAGCAGTGCGTTGCCCTGGCCTTCAGCACTGCCTGAGCACGAGTGTGGACACAGAGACGACACGTGGCAACCATGCGGTGCTCAAGTCCTACGCCTGGTCGGCCACGACTGTTTGAAAACAATCATTAGGCTCCTATTGCCCGACTGAAACCACTATCTTAGATGATCATTACCTCCCAAACCAGTTTGAGTTGGCAAAAACTGTAGTAACAAAAATTATAGAGCTACATGAGGTTTGTAAGTTTGATTATACACACTTGACCTGATTTGGCTTGGTTTGCAAACTACACACCTCTAAACTGGGGTACATGAAAACTATAAGTCACCCCTGACTTAGAATATTTTTTGTGCCGAAACAACATTGAAATATGACTTGTGGGCCCTTTTTGAACATGTTCTTCTCATTTCTAGCTCAAGGTTATTAAACAACTTTTGTTCCTTATAAAATTTACTACAACTTTGCTTAAGGATGCACAACAATGCAAACATTCTATGGCACTATTCTAGTTTAGTCAAATGAAAGCACTCAAGAGGAGTTCCTAGTCAAACTAGACCCTAGAAGCATAATTAGGCAAATTGATCAACATGAATATTGTTCCATTAGACATCCTAAGTGTAGCTAAGGTGTTTTAGTGACCAAACATCAACCACTTGCATTAGTCAACACATGATCATAAGCATACACACATGGAAACATGGAATAACATGATATGTTGCATACGTTTCAAGGCAATGTTTCATAGGTTTCACTTGTATGTTTTATAGCAATAGTTACATATGTTTCAGTTGCATGCCTTCACATGTTTTAGTGGTGTGTTTCACATGTTGCACATGTATGTTTCATATGTAAATGCTTAATTATGAATGAATGATGCTTATGCTCATGTAATGCAAGTGCAATTATGCAAGGCTAACACCTCGGGTGTTACAGCCCTCCCCCTTACAAAAATCTCGCTCTGAGATTTGGAAATCATACCATTTTGCATCGAAAGTAGGATAGACATCTCACAAATAATCCTCCCTTTCCCACATTGTATCCCACTCACAATGATTACTCCATATTACTTTGTAAAGCTTAACCACTCAGTTTCAAGTCACTCTTTCCTTATGATCCAAGATGTACACTAGCTTCTCTTCATAAGCTAAATCTGACTTTAGCTTGATACCTCTAATTTCTACTCTTTCCTCAGGCATATGAAGGCACTTCTTAAGTGGAGAGACATGGAAAACTAGAAAGATAGCTCCCATTTTAGGAAGTAACTGAATCTTGTAAGCTACTCTTCCACTCTTCTTAATGATTTGGTATGGACCAACTCGAGGTGCAAGCTTTCGTTTAACACCAAACCATTGCACTCCTTTCATGGGTGATACCTTTAGATACACATTATTGCCTACTTCAAACTCAATAGGCTTCCTTCTCTTATCAGCATAACTCTTTTTATCGAGCTTGGGCGGCGGCTATATGCTTTTGGATAGTATGAACTTGTTCTTTTGCCTCCTTAACAAAGTCAATACCATAGTATCTCCTTTCCCCGAGTTCAACCCAGTTCAAAGGAGTTCTGCACTTGTGAACATACAAAGCTTCGAAAGGAGCCATCTTGATGCTTTCTTGATAGCTGTTGTTGTAAGAAAACTCAGCTAAGGTTAACCACTTTTCCTAGGAACCCTTGCAAGAGATAACACAAGCTCACAGCATGTCTTCTAGTATTTGATTCACCCATTCAGTTTGTCCAGACGTTTGAGGATGATAAGCAGAACTTCTAACTATGTGGGTACATAACTCCTTGTGCAAGTATTCCCAAAAACGAGCCATAAATTGTGGTCCCCTAGCTGATACGATGGTTCTAGGTGCACCATGGAGACGCATGATCTGATGGAAATATATTTTAGCATATTGGTGCGGCGGATGAGTGGTCTTGACGGGAATGAAGTGTGCAGATTTTGTCAAACGATCCACAATCACCATATGGAGTCAAAACCGCTCTCAGTGGTTGGTAGACGAATGATAAAATCCATACTAATTTCTTCCCACTTCCAACCTGGGATAGACAATGGTTGAAGTAACCTAGCTTTCATGTGAACCGCTTTGACTTGACAACAGTTGTCACACCTAGCAACATATGCTGCGATTTCCTTCTTCATTTTTGTCCACCAAAAGCGAGGCTTCAGATCTTGATACATTTTATTACTACCTGGATGGATGGATAACTTAGAAGAATGGGCTTCGAATAAGATTTGATTTCCAAGTTCCTTGTCCTTTAGTACTACGAGTCTATCTTTGAACTAGAGAATACCCTTTTCATCGACTAAAAAGTGCTTGGTCTCTTGTTCTTTCATCTTTCTTTTGATATGAAACACCCCCACATCAGTCTTTTGTAACTCGATGATTCCACTTTCTAGAGAGCAACTGATGGTGATATTATGTAGCATGGCAGGATGTAAGAGATGTGACAGATAAAAGTCTTCTTCTAAAAGAGAATTTCAATGAGACTTCCTGCTCAAGGTATTAGCAACAACATTTGCCTTGCTAGGATGATAATGCACTTGAAGATTATAGTCCATGATTAACTCTAGCCATCTTCTCTATCGCATATTTAGTTCCAGTTGAGTAAAGATGTACTTGAGACTTTTATGATCAATATAGATATGACACACATTGCCCAGCAAGTAGCGCCTCCAATTTTTTAGAGCATGAACAATAGCAGTTGGCTCTAAGTCATGAGTAGGATAATTGACTTCATGCTTCCTCAGCTGATGCGAGGCACAAGCAATGACTCAGCCTTCCTGCATAAGAACACAGCCTAAACCGGTACCAGATGCATCACAAAACACATCAAATAGTTTCTCGATATCAGGTTGTGCCAAAACAAGAGCTGAAGTCAATAAAGTTCGCATAGTGTGGAAAGCTTCTTCACACTCCGAAGTCCAAACAAATTTCTCATCTTTCTAGAGCAACTTCATCATGGGCTTATCTATTTTAGAGAAATTCGAGATGCAGCGACAATAATAGCCAGCCAACCCAAGAAAACTCCAAACTTTATGAACCGAAGTCGGGGCCTTCCAATCCAATACTTCCTGTACCTTCATCGGATCTACATAGATTCCCTCATCAGACAACATATGACCTAGGAAAGGTACTTTCTTTAACCAAAACTCACACTTGCTGAACTTGGCATAAAGCTTATGTTCTTGCAATCTGATTAAGATAACCCTCACATGTTCAGCATGATCTTTCTGATTTTCAAAATAAACTAGGATATCGTCAATGAATACAACCACAAACTTATCCAATTCAGGCATGAACACCGAATTCATCAGATACATGAAGTGTGTAGGAGCATTTGTCAACCGAAAAGACTTCACAAGATTGTTGACGGTCCTTAAGTACCAAATATAGTTATCAAATAAATAAAGAAAAGGATCCAAATGCAACCAACACCTAGACTTAGGGTTTTATCTGACAGAATTCCACGAGTTTTGGTGTTTGTCTATTTCTGCAGGGGGTTATCAGAAAATACGGAGGAAAGGCCCACACGTCGGGTTTACATAGAGATAATAACGTGTTCACCGATTTTCTATCATCTAGAAGACTCCAGAAGCCACGAGATCGAACGGGAGGCCGAACGGGCCCGGAGGCAGGGCGCCCGCCCTGCTCCCTAGGGCGCCCGCCCTGGCCTGAGAGCCAATCAGGCTCCGTCTCGCGGATTATGCTCCACCGACCTAAGGGATCAAGGAAAACCGTGCGATTAATGTCGGTTTGATCCGACGGCCCATGTTCACTTGAGGGGGCTATATAAGCATGACCCCTGGCCCCTGGAGGAGGCACTCCCTCATTCTCAATTCCTCAAACCCTAATCTCAGGAGGAGAGTCTCTGATCAAGCCCTAGAGCCACCACATCAACTAGATCTCTAGTATAGCATAGCTACATAGGATTAGAACTAGAAGGAGTCAATCTTCGATTGGTTTCCGGATCTGTCAAGAGGATTCTTGGTAATTCCTTTACTGTTCTTCATTGTTCATCTTTGTTCTTCAATATTATGAATACAACTTTGTTCTATTTCAATATATTGATTATGACTATGCTCTACTTGTTTACGTTTGCGATTATATTGTTCTTAGTTTATCGTAGTTATACGCTTGGCTTAGTTAGATTGGAATTATATACATGTTTAGGATCGTATAGCGTTTATCCATCGGATCCATGGGTAAATGATAAATATTGTGTAGGCGTGGTGCTTAGACCATATTTATCTGCGATTGCACCTTATATGCCGGATCGTGGGGTGGTCCGCGATGGTGACAGCTTCGTTGGTTCTTATATAGTCCCCCTCCCGTGTGTAAGGCAGGCAGAGCAACATTATTACGGGGGAGTGATTGCTATGTTTCTCATCTTCCTTGATAATATCACTATGCATGGGCGTAGTCCTTTCTCGCAATGATTGCCAAGTGTACTTGCACTAACTATGATATGCTAGACTTTATAGTTAAGAATAACTTAGGAAATATCCTTGTAGTTCGTCCTAATACCATGCTAATGACTTGCTAGAATATCTGTTGAGGTGCTTATCATTATTATATGTGGCTAGCTGATCAGATTAATTATCTTTGTCACCATTCATACTTTATCCATATTTTATGTGACACTTACCCCTGTATGCAAGAGATAGATGAATGCTCTCACTTATACATGCAATGATTGATACTCATTCCTATATTCCATTCCATAATCAACATTGATGTTAGTAATCCCTTCCCAGTGGTAAAAATATAAATAACAATACCTGGAATACTTCCCGGTTAAAATGCTACATCGGTATTAATCTGTGCGCTTGCAGATCTTATTTATTATTTATTTAGAAGAGCAGTTGCATATTTCAATACCGCGTCTCTCATGTCATGCTGGGGATGACAACTTGGCTTAAGTGGCATGAGGGATAGGTTCGGCATTTTTGGCGCCGTTATCAGAATTAGAAAACTAAGTCTACTTTTGGTAATGACGTTAAGAATGCCCAACAAGCATTTTTGGCGCCGTTGCCGGGGAAGGTTGATTTACTAACAAGGAAGGAATACGGAATTTGAGTCATCATTCGCATCATTAAGTGATTGAGATCATCAATTCTCCCATACAGATTTACCCCTGTATTTTTCCATTCTTATTGTTTTGCAGGGTGATGTATGAATAAAGAACATCTTCCAGAAAATTTTGTTGACAACCCCGAAGCATTAATCAGAGAGGCAAGAGCCAAGCTCAAGAAGTCAACACTTCGACGCAACACTTCATCCAATCCACAAGACCGCCGAAGTTTCATCCGGAATTTGTCAACAGAGTTCGCAGCCATGGCGAACAAGACGATCCGCGAGTTCTCAGCTCCCACTATGGACAACATCCGCACTGGACCTGCCGTGGCCATCGACAAGAACTTTGAGTTCAAGCCAGGGCTCATCAACATGGTACAAGCCAACCAGTTTTGTGGGAAGCCGCACGAAGATGCAAGTGCTCATCTCCAATACTTCCTAGAGATTTACAGCACATTCACTTTATTAGATATTCCCAGAGACGCCATACTACTTCGCCTTTTCCCATTCTCACTATTGGGGAGAGCGAAGCAGTGGTTCTACGCGACGAAGGATAAGAACACTACGTGGGCACTCTGCTCTACGAACTTTCTAGCTAAGTTCTTTCCCATGGGCAAGACCAATGCTCTCCGTGGGAAGATTACAAGTTTTCAGCAACAACATGATGAATCCATTCCAGAAGCATGGGAGCGCTTTTAAGATTACATCCTAGAATGTCCCCATCATGGAATGGAGAGCTGGCTACTTATGCAGACTTTCTATCATGGGCTCATCACTAGTGCTCATAAGACCTTGGATGCTGCAGCTGGAGGCGCATTTCTATCACTCACTATACCACAAGCTACAGCCCTTGTGGAGAAGATGGCATCCAACCAAGGTTGGAACGAAGAGAGGATCCAAACACGCAAGAAGGGTGGAGGTATGCACCAGCTCAAGGAGGTAGACATGCTGTCTGCAAAGTTAGACCTACTCATGAAAAAGCTCGATGACAAAGCTGGAGACAAAAGAGAAGTCTGTTGACATCGTTTTTAGCACGTGTCAAGATGATCAGGAAAGGCTAATCAGCAAGGGAAAGATTGCCGTGTAAATTGATAGCCAAGGAGAATAAGTTTGTTTTTAAGCGGTGACAGTGTATGAATTTAATTTGGAATGTTGCCGATGAGGTCAAGGGTGTTATTGCCGATGCCGATGGAAGAGGGTTTGGAGACTGTTGCCGATAAGATAAGGGAATGTACCGATGAAGGAAGGTATGAAGACTGCAGCCGATGAAACAGGGAATGTACCGATGGAAGGAGATCGAAGGTTGCTGCCGATGGAACAGGGGCTGTGCTGGTGAAAAGGAGGTCGATAAGAATACCATCGTGATTAAGGCGGACTATGGAATAAAATAGGAGTTGATTTTCTTGTTTACGATTAGTAGAGTCTGAGTTGTGTCAAAGTCATGTTCTTTTCCTTAGGCTTGGATTTAGTGTCCTAGTCATATTTGGTTATGTTTCTATAGATCAGGGTATAAATATAGAGTGAAGGGCAATGTAATAAGGAATCAATCAATACATCAAAAACCAGCTTTTACTCTTATTTACATCTACTTTTCGGCGACTTCGTCAATTTGCATATTTTTCCTTTTTACGAGTTCTCATCGATTCGGCGAGTTGCATTGCTCTAAGTGCAATCTTTGTCGATCCTCGAGTTCCGCGTGAGTACCTCTTGACCGTGA
The DNA here is from genome assembly GCA_022457205.1 of Saccharum spontaneum. Lineage (NCBI taxonomy): Eukaryota > Viridiplantae > Streptophyta > Magnoliopsida > Poales > Poaceae > Saccharum > Saccharum spontaneum. The sequence goes on along the minus strand of CM039602.1, from coordinate 16,106,002 downwards.
CTTCCGGGCGTATCGCTGTTGTCAGGATCAAAGTACTCGTATCTTCATCCTTGTCGATTAACAGGTCAAATCGACTGGCACGCTTTGGATATCGATTTCGGGTATTAGCCCTTTGTGTTTGCAGATTCACTTTTGTATCAACACATCTTTTGGCACGCTCGGTGGGACCAATCTAGTCAAGATGCCTAATCATGAGATCGATGCTGGGAATATCATCGCAGTAACAGAAGAAGATCTTAAGGACGATCAGAAGCAGGCTATGGAGAGGGCTATTGAAGAATATAGACAGCTTTGCTTGAAGTCATTCAGCGTGAACAAAAGTGGACAAGTCATCCAGAAGTAGGACTTGCCGTTGCCTCGGCAGGTTACCTTTGATCCTAATCCTAGTAAACTTCAAGAGATGGTTAATTCTGCGGTGAATCATGCTTTAATTAATCACTCCAATGTGCTGTCCAATACTATTCATAATGTTGTGATTTGAACTTTCAAAGAAGGGCAAGCGGCACATCATTACGTCGGGCCTGCTTATCATCAACCAGAAGCAGCATCTTCTGTTGCTCCATCGGCTCCTCCAGCCGTTGCGGGTATAGAGATTTCTTCTCCTCCAGTATCAGCAGGATTATCTAATGCACAGTCTACTCCGGTGTGTCTAGATTCAGCATTATCAGGATGAGTTCAGCTTGGTACAGATCTATCAGCATCAGCTTTATCAGGTCCTATACCATAGAGTAATCAAACTCCTGCTAATTGGTGGGGATATGGTATGCCTCCGGAGCCATCTATTGTCAATCACGGATTATCTCAAGTGTTTGACACAGCGGGAAAAACTCCTATTCCATCGGCTGGTTTGCCGATAGCCCAAGCGCCTCAATATATTACAACTACTGTACAACCAAGTCTAGGAGGTTTTCAGGCGTCTTTGGGTCAAACATCTAGCTCAAGTCCATCGGCAAATTTGTTACCGATGCAGCAGAAGGCTTCTATCACCAGTCAACCTGGAGTTCAGGTTATGCCTCAAGTTGGATGTAATTATCCAGCAATGCCAACAAGCTACCAGCCATCGGCAAACTTTGTGCCGATGCATACTAATAATTGGTCAGGGCAGTTTCCTACTCAACATACAGTTCAGCCAAGTCAGCAAGCCACAGGAATTCATCAAGGTCACATGCATGCTGGTTTTCAGAATCAAGCATTGGCAGCTCAGCCGATGAATCCTTTTCAGCAGGTTAATGGACCACAGTTAGTAGCAAATATGCCAATTGCTGGAGATCGTGGGCAACAAAGGTATGCAGAAGGGTATCAACAGATACCTCCAGCAGAGATTCAACCATATCGTCAGCAAGAGGTCGATGTTTTTTGGGCCGATAAGATAGCAGAAATTATGAGGGATCAATTTGGGATCAAGCCCAAGGTTAATACCTATTCATATCGAACTCTGTACCCTCCGGCATATGATTTAATTCCTCTCCCAAATCGTTACAAAGTGCCAGATTTCACTAAATTCTCTGGGCAAGATGATACATCAACCATGGAGCATGTTAATCGTTTTATTATTCAATGTGGAGAGGCAGCTTGTAGAGATGAATTGAGAGTTCGTCTGTTCTCGTCATCTCTATCCGGATCAGCATTTACGTGGTTTATTTCTCTACCGCCAAATTCTATTATCACCTGGGCTGATCTGGAAAAGCAATTTCATAAGTATTTCTTTGCTGGAATTCATGAAAAGAAGCTTACCGATTTGGTAAAGATGAAACAGCGCAATGATGAATCGGTAGAAGGCTTTGTGCAAAGGCTACGAGATGTAAAGAATAAATGTTACAGTCTGGTATTGGATGATCGGCAGCTTGCCGATTTAGCCTTTCAGGGATTATTACCACACCTTAAAGACAGATATGCTTCTCAGGAGTTCGAAAGCCTAAGTCATTTAGTACAAAGGATTTCTGATCAAGACACTAGGATTTTTGAACCTAAGAGAAATTGGAACAAGAAAGTTTCATTTATTGAAGAGGCGGAAGATTCTGATTCAGATAATGAACTAGTTATCGGTTTGGCAGAATGGGTTAAGAATAAGAAGCCGATATATTGTCCCTTTGGTCACAAAGAGCCAGAAAAGTTTACTTTTGATGTCACCAAAGCCGATAAAATATTCGATCTTTTGCTTCAGGAGGGCCAGATTAAATTGTCACCCAATCATGTGATCCCATCGGCAGAAGAGTTGAAGCATATGCTGTATTGCAAGTGGCACAATGCAACTTCACACAGTACCAATGAGTGCAAGGTGTTTAGACAGCAATTGCAGTTAGCTATTGAGTCTGGCAGGATAAAATTTGGCAATTCCAAGATTCAAAAGCCAATGAAAATTGATCAACATCCTTTTCCAGCAAATATGTTGGATGCTGAAGGGAAAATTAAGGTGCTGACATCGGTAGCTGCTGAAAAGAATGCATCAGTAGATCCCCAACATCGGATAACTACCGATGATGCAAAAGGCAAGGGGCTATTGACGGAAAGTGGCGGTTCTGGAAGGCCTCCTCGATCTGGCATCGTGATTACTCATCGAAGACAACAGGAAGGTTGGCGTTAGCGAAGGGACCGGTATCAACGACAACAAGAGGAAAGGCGTCAAGAAGAGTGGAATCGGCATAAGGATCATTGGAATTGTCCATTTTTTATTCATTGTTGGGAAGAAGATATTAAGTTACCTACAGTTGAAAATTGTCCAGAGTGCAATGGCTATTATGGAGATAATCATCCTGCAAGAAGGTTTCAATCTGGTAATCAAGGTTTGCTCATTAATGAGCCGATCAGAAGGAGAGCATCAGTACATGATCGGCTGGGGGGCAGGCTCAATGTGCACGAAAGGCTTGGTAAACGCGTTGCATATTTTCCAAGGAACCAAGAGGAACTCGAAGAGATGGCAAATGCAAGAGTTCCTGATGAAGAAATATTTTACAGGGATCCTAATATACGTCGTGTGGAGACAACTAGGACTTATCAACCAGTATGGAAAACTAAGCTTCCTCAATGGTGTCCAGAAGGTTTGACAAAGACACAGAAGAGAAAAATGCAGCGAGAGCGTCAAAAAGATTTATATCAAGAAGAAAGCCCCTCCAATGAGAGATCTGGTAACCAGCAGTGGCAGATAAGGCACAAGAATAAAGGTCCATCGGCAGATGTCAATATGGTGTTTATGTTGCCGATGGAATTGTTGGCTCTGTCTGACAGTGAAGAAGAGGCGGTTTCCTCTGATCAGATAGCTCAATTAATGTTAGATCCAATGATGGCTGTTTTTGAAAAGCCTGCTGATGATGAGAGACAACACCTCAAGGCTTTATTTGTAAAAGGCAGAGTTGATGGGCAGCCTGTATCTAAGATACTTATTGATGGAGGAGCTGCGATTAATATCATGCCTTATGTGATGTATCGGAAGCTTGGTAAGGGAGATCAAGACTTAACTAAGACCGATATGATGCTAAAGGATTTTGAAGGCCATGTGTCACCAGCTAAAGGGGCAGTATGTGTTGAGTTGACCATCGGCAGTAAAACTTTGCCGACAACTTTCTTTGTTATTAATGGCAAGGGTGCATATAATTTACTTTTGGGAAGGGATTGGATTCATGCTAATTGTTGTGTTCCTTCTACAATGCATCAATGTCTGGTACAATGGATTGGAGATAAGATTGAAGTTGTTCCTGGTGACCCTTCTTATATCATTGCATCGGCAGAATCAGATACTTATGAACGAACCAAGTGCATATCGGGAGAAGCCTGGGAAAAAGAGTTCCTCAAGATTGCTGATTATGAAATTATACCGATCCAAGCAGTCGGTTCTGAAGAAGAGTTTTAATGGATAGATTTGCCGATGATGGAAAATTAGGTCAAGGATTTACATCGGCAGATGATTTAATAGAAGTAGATATTGGTGAAGGCGATAGGCCAAGGCCCACTTTTATTAGCTCTAAGTTAGATTCCAAGTGTAAATAGCAACTAGTTGATTTGTTAAAGGAATATAAAGATTGTTTTGCTTGGGATTATACTGAAATGCCTGGATTAGACCGATCTATAGTTGAACATCGGTTGCCTATTAAATCTGGATTTCAGCCACATCAGTAGCCGGCTCGCCGATGCAATCCTAATATACTCCCTGATATTAAGGCCGAAATAACCAAGTTAATTGAGGCAAAGTTTATTCGGCAGTGTCGATATGCAGAGTGGATTTCTAATGTGGTTCCTGTATATAAGAAAAATGGAAAACTCCGTGTTTGTATTGATTTCAGGAATCTTAATAAGGCCACACCGATGGATGGTTATCCAATGCCGATTGCTGATTTGTTGATTGATGCTGCAGCAGGGCATCAGATTATTAGTTTCATGGATGGAAATGCGGGTTATAACCAAATATTCATGGCTGAAGAAGATATTTCCAAGACTGCTTTTAGATGTCCAGGTCATGTGAGATTATTTGAGTGGATAGTTATGACATTTGGTTTGAAAAATGCCGGTGCTACTTATCAGAGAGCTATGAACTTTATTTTCCATGAATATATCGGCACATTGGTAGAAATCTACATTGATGACATAGTGATTAAGTCTGGAGACATCACAAAGCATCTAACCGATCTACGGAAGATACTGGAGTGCACAAAAAAACATGGATTAAAGATGAATCCCAATAAATGTGCATTTGGTGTATCGGCAGGACAATTCTTAGGTTTTATGGTGCATCAGAGGGGCATTGAAATTAGTAGAAAATCTATTGAGGCAATCAACAAGGTTGTTGCTCCTGCCGATAAGACTGAATTACAATCCTTGATCGGTAAGATTAATTTCATCAGAAGGTTTATATCTAATCTGTCAGGCAAGATCAAAGCTTTCAGTCCATTATTGAAATTGAAAGCCGATCAGGAGTTTAAATGGGGGGATGAACAACAATTGGCTTTAGATCAGATTAAGAGTTATTTAACAAATCCTCCAGTGTTAGTTCCACCCCAGCATGGAAAACCTTTCAGATTATATTTATCAACTGAAGATGCTGTTATTGGTTCAGCTCTTATTCAAGAATTTGAAGGAAAGGAGCGTGTTATCTATTATTTGAGCAGACGATTAATAGATGCTGAAACCAGGTATTCGGCCATTGAGAAATTATGCTTATGTTTATATTTCTCCTGTAGTAAATTGAGGCACTATTTACTATCGGCTGAATGTACTGTCGTATGCAAAAATGACGTAGTCAAATATATGCTATCTATGCCGATATTAAATGGTAGGATTGGTAAATGGATTTTAGCGTTATCAGAATTTGACCTACGTTATGAATCGGCTAAGGCAGTTAAAGGACAAGTTATGGCCGATTTTGTTACTCAACATTGCAACACGGTGGATTCTTTGGAAGTTGCTCCATGGACACTTTTCTTTGATGGGTCTACTTGTGGTGAAGGGGCAAGCATCGGCATCGTGTTGATTTCCCCTCAGGGGAAGAAGTATGAATTCTCATTGCCGATCGTTGCTACATCGACAAACAATCAAGCTGAGTACCAAGCCCTGATAAAAGGGTTAGAATTGCTTAAAGAAATTCAGGCTGATGCTGTTGAGGTCTTTGGTGATTCTATGCTAGTTATAAATCAGTTGATTGGGGTTTATGAATGCCGAAGTGAAATTCTAATTTCATATCATGAAAAGTGTTTGGAATTGTTAAAAGGGTTTAGGAGTTTTCATCTGGAGCATATTTCTCGGATGCATAATGAAGAAGCTAACCGATTGGCTCAGCATGCTTCAGGATATCAATCTGTTCAAGAAGCATTGACATTGGTGGCTGATGCCGATGACTGGAGAAAGGAAATCATTAATTATTTAAAGGATCCATCTAAAAAGGTTGAAAGACACATAAGGTTCCAAGCGACAAAATATGTACTCCTCGATGATGAATTATATTACCGTACCGTAGATGGAGTTTTACTCAGGTGTGTTAGCATAGAGGAATCAAAAAGCCTGATGAGTGAAATTCATGAAGGAGTATGTGGGGCTCATCAGTCAGCATTTAAGATGAAATGGATGATCAGAAGAAATGGATATTATTGGCCGGCTATTCTTGAGGATTGTTTTAAATATTTTAAAGGATGTCAGGAATGTCAAAAATTTGGTAATATTCAAAGAGCACCCGCATCGGCTATGAATCCCATAATTAAACCGTGGCCGTTTAAGGGTTGGGCCATTGATCTCATCGGTCAAATTTATCCACCATCGAGTAAAGGGCATAAGTTTATTCTGGTTGCTACCGATTATTTCACAAAGTGGGTTGAAGCAATTCCTTTGAAAAGGTGACATCGGCTAACATGGTTGATTTTGTGAAGGAGCATATTGTTTACCGATTTGGCATCCCTCAAACCATCACTACCGATCAGGGCACTATGTTTACGTCAGGAGAATTTGATGAGTTTGCTATAAGTATGAGAATTAAAGTTTTGAATTCTTCACCTTATTATGCCCAAGCTAATGGTCAGGCTGAAGCATCTAATAAGGGAATTATCAAACTTATTAAGCGCAAGATCAAAGAATATCCTAAAAAGTGGCATACAATATTAAATGAAGCTTTGTGGTCATATCGGATGGCATGTCATGGTGCAACCAAGGTATCACCTTATCAATTGGTGTATGGACACGATGCAGTGTTACCTTGGGAGATTAAGATTGGTTCTAGGCGAATGCGCTTTCAGGATCAACTAACAGCCGATGATTATGATATTCTTATGAAAGATGAATTGGAAGATGTAGTAGGTCATCGGTTAAAAGCTTTGGTTAATATCGAGGAGAATAAGAAAAGAGTGGCTAGGTGGTATGACAAGAAAGTGAAGGTAAAGGAATTTGCCGATGGTGAATTAGTCTGGAAATTGATTTTACCGATTGGGACTAAAAGTTCTAAGTTTGGCAAATGGTCTCCTAATTGGGAAGGTCCATATCGGATAAATCAGTCTGTTCCTGGTAATGCGTATATTCTTGAAACTCTCGAAGGAGTTGTATTTCCCAGAGCGTTAAATGGAAAATATTTAAAGAAATATTACCCTAGTATCTGGATAGATGCATAAAAAGTATAGTTGCCGATAACAATCCTATCGGCTGGAGTTAAAACAAAGTATCAATTTTGCCGATGTGCTAATTTAACAAAGCTTGGATGGCTGATATCGCACGCAGGCGAATTTCATCGGCTTCTTTTAACTCTTTGGCATCTTCATCGGCATTTCCTTCCACAGGTTTGATTTTCTTTTTCAAGGCCAAGGCCTTGCGAGCTTGAGCATCTCGTTCCTGTTGAAGGGCTTTAATGGCGTCAGGAAGCTGGTCTTCTTCTTGTTTAGCTTGAGTCAGAGCTGTCTCAACCTTTTCCAGTTCAGCTAGCAGGGCTGCTTTCTTTGCCGATAGATCTGAGATTTTCTGTCTGATATCGGCACTGGAGGCTTGCAAATTGTTGATGTTCTTGTGCTTCTTGTCGGCAGTCTGCTTCAGCTGTAGCATTTCTTCTTTAAGTTGAGACTGAGCTGCTCTGTCAGCAATACGATGAACGGCCCTTTGATATTGAAGCTGTCTGCTCTCCAGATGGACTGCTGGAAAGATGATTTCTTCATTATTAGCGGGGACTTGGCCGCGGATCGCTTTGAAGATAGACCTCGCAGGATCCGAGTCGATCACCAATTGGGCAGTGTCTTGCTGTAGCAGATTTAGAAGGGTTTCCAGCTTGCCATAGGTGTCCGATGATATTGTTCCCAACGCCAGGGAGGAACTCGCTTCTTCTCTGTCGTCATCAGAAACATCGATAGCAAAAGAGAATAAGCTATCGGGAGAGTCTTGTTCCTATGAGATAAAGAGAATTAGAAATCCTGTTTATGATATTTGAGGATATAATAAACCAAGTAATTGATTGGTTTACCTGTTTCAGAGCGATTTCTTGAGCTTGGCTTGAGGGAGCAGCTTGTAAAGGGTCATGCGAAGGATCGGCAGAAGATGCCGATGGAATGTCTTCTATGACCACATCGTTAGTCGGCCCTTGAGGTACAATTGCCGATGATGTATCTTCGGCAGGAGCAGTTTGTTCAGAGGGCTGATCGACGGGTGTTGGAGCAGACGCAGGGGCTGGTGTAGTTTTTTGTCGTTTTTGTTGAGCCTCAGCATCGGTCAAAGCTTTACGTTTTTGTTGTGCTTCAACAGCAACTGGCTGGGGGCATCAACATCTGTTGGTTGGGGAGCCTGTATGATCGGTGTGCTTACCGATGTATCCATTTGTTGCTGCAAAAACAAGTATAAGATTGGATGTTTAATAGAGGAAAATAAAAAATAATAATAAGAGAATACCTCTGAAGGAGGAGTAGAGGTTGCGGTGCTTGGTAAAGTTGCCGATGATGATCCAGCTGCAGCTTGTACACCCTGATAGTTGTATGTTAATATGAAGTGTATCGGCAGAAAAGAGAGTAAGCAAGATTGTTACCTTAAAAGCCTTGATCAGGCTTGAAGCAGCAGCCTTTGGAGAAGCCCTGGATGTTCCCAATCTTGGTCTAGAAGTGCCGATTTTGGTGCGAGCCCTTTGGAAGGTCAAGGCTTCTAGGGTGGGGGTGTTGTAACCGATTGCTGAAATTGGAGATGCTGGATGGAGATTGAAGGGTTTTCTGCTTTTGCTTATCGATGGAACTGGATCATCAGCCTGTTTCAAGGAAGGTTAGCTGCCGATACACATAATAAAAGGAAGGAAAAGGACAAAAGTTGAAAGGAACTTACTGCATTATCAGGAATAGCATAATCGGGGTCGATCAGGTGCCGATATGTGTGGACAGACGTTGAAAATAGTTGTTCTTTCCACTCCTGCCACCATTGCTTATATGACTCTATTATGAAAGAAGCTGGTGACCAGGCGGAGAGATCGACATTTGAAATATCAGCATCGGGAGCAAGTCTTACTATCCTGCTCCATTCAGTTCCGGAGGTGATGATTTCTCTGGGTTTAATCACATCGGCATAGCACAGTTTGATGGGTAGTTGCCCAAAGGCCAGCTGGCGAGATACTGCCGATGGATTGTAGAATTCATAAGTAATGTGGGAGGCTTTCCCGCTGCCAAATGTGTTGACTGGGATTGCTCTGGGGGTGATAATGGCCATCATGAGATCATTGTCTTGGTTTAGATCACTATCGGCAAAATTGAAGAGGAGAGGGAACTTGTTATCCTCGTCAATATAAGGCACCCAAGCCCTGAGGTCACGAGGGAGGCCATGGTAGAGAGTTTGGAAAAATCTGCCGATTTGATCCTCATTGGCTTCTGTTCCGGGAAGGACGATGATTGCTTCACCGAAGTTGAGAGGAGGGCGTGTTGCCAATTCATCATCCCTAAGGACGTACTCATCGGGAATCTCTCGTGGGAATTCCTGAGCAAAGAGATCCCACTGTAAACGCTTGTGCATGTGAGCGTTTAACCACATATTAACAAACCACCATGGGCCTCCCAGATTGCCGATGGGTTCGCCAAGTATAAGCTTCTGAGATACTTGGTGAAGGAGGTGGTAGGTTGAGCTCAGGAGATATCGGCCAAGTGGGAATCTGACACCGTTGGCTAAGAGTTCTGCTGCTGGGAGGAAAGCGTTAGTTGGTCCTACCGATCGTCCGCAGAAAATAAACTTTTCCAGCCACATGTTTAGGAATGTGGCATGCTCCCTTTGATTGACGGTGCCAGTCTTTTGATACTCCTGGATATATCCCGTCCAGCCACCGATGTTGCGTGTAGTTACTCTGTATTCAGCTTTTCTGCCGAAAATATGGCCTTCATCGACGGTTGAAATGTCTAAGCCTGTGAGCATGTATACATCGGCAAGAGTAGGGGCACATGGGCCATGACCGAACATGAAGGTTTTGGTGGTGTCAGACCAAAACTGAGCAGCAGCTATCATCATGGATTCATTTTTCTGCATATCGGCAATGGACAGCCTGATACATTGATCTATTTTCCGCTCTGCCCAGAACACTTGCATTGATCTGTTGACCCTCAGAAACCAGTTTTTCCACCCTTTGGTGGGTTTGGGCCAAGAACGGAACGTGTCTTTCCATAGATTCAAAGAGAAATTCTGAGATTTGAAGGGAATACGATTGGCCTCTGCATTAATCAAATCAGTTGGATCTGGGTCACCCATCGGACCTAAGCAATGAAGGGGAGGTTGATGGGTTGGAATCACCAATGTGTTGCGAAGTTCCTAGGTTTGAAGGACCAAGAAAATGAAAGAGAAAGAAAAATGTCGACTGTAAGAATTCGCAGGAGACCGAAAGGATTAAAGTAAAAGTAATGAGAAGAAGAACAAACCGCAGGGACGTCGAAGTTAACAGCCATTGCTTCAGGAGGATGAGGGCACGAGCTGGGAACTTGAAGATGATGATGGTTCTGATGAGTTGAAGACGCGCGGTCGTTGGTTAGGGTTGCCGCCGGAGTGAGAATGCCAAAAGGTGGAGTTTGAAGGTAGAAGATGAACAGCCCGGAGGAATCTATTTATAGGTTATTTGGAGTAGGGGTATTCTTGACTTATCTCTATGCCGTATGCGGATGGATCGAGGTGGTTCAGTTGGATATGGTAACTGTTCGCACGACAATCAAGGGATGGTACAGAAGATTTGACGGCAAGTAATCATAACTTAAAGGATATCTTGATACAAGATTTTTCAGTTCTAAAAATGATGCGTTGCGGTAAGATATTGTTGATGGGTTGTTATTTTGGTATCTCAACCGTAGTTAAGGCAAAGAAGGTTGAAAAAAAATGCGATATATATTGAGATACATGGATTGGATCTAGATTTGATTGAATTTGGTAACAAATCGTGTAATGCTTGGAGAATGGGTTAAAGAAATAGATAATAGCAAGCATCAGTTGGAATAAATTTCGGAGCATCAGTATTTTATACTCCGAAATTGGGGGGCATGTGTTGACATCATTTTTAGCACGTGTCAAGATGATCAGGAAAGGCTAATCAGCAAGGGAAAGATTGCCGTGTAAATTGATAGCCAAGGAGAATAAGTTTGTTTTTAAGCGGTGACAGTGTATGAATTTAATTTGGAATGTTGCCGATGAGGTCAAGGGTGCTATTGCCGATGCCGATGGAAGAGGGTTTGGAGACTGTTGCCGATAAGATAAGGGAATGTACCGATAAAGGAAGGTATGAAGACTGCAGCCGATGAAACAGGGAATGTACCGATGGAAGGAGATCAAAGGTTGCTGCCGATGGAACAGGGGCTGTGCTGGTGAAAAGGAGGTCGATAAGAATACCATCGTGATTAAGGCGGACTATGGAATAAAATAGGAGTTGATTTCCTTGTCTACGATTAGTAGAGTCTGAGTTGTGTCAAAGTCATGTTCTTTTCCTTAGGCTTGGATTTAGTGTCCTAGTCGTATTTGGTTATGTTTCTATAGATCAGGGTATAAATATAGAGTGAAGGGCAATGTAATAAGGAATCAATCAATACATCAAAAACCAGCTTTTACTCTTATTTACATCTACTTTTCGGCGACTTCATCAATTTGCATATTTTTCCTTTTTACGAGTTCTCATCGATTCGGCGAGTTGCATTGCTCTAAGTGCAATCTTTGTCAATCCTCGAGTTCCGCATGAGTACCTCTTGACCGTGACTTCCGGGTGTATCGCTGTTGTCAGGATCAAAGTACTCGTATCTTCATCCTTGTCGATTAACAGGTCAAATCGACTAGCACGCTTTGGATATCGATTTCGGGTATTAGCCCTTTGTGTTTGCAGATTCACTTTTGCATCAACAAAGTCATGAACGTCTACGACTCTCACATGACTTGTGAGGAATGTGGAGATACTGGACACTCAGGCAATCACTACCCTGAGATGCTTGAGGATGCAAGGTACATCAACAACAACAACAACTACAACCGTCCTCAACAAAATCAAGGTTGGAATCAACAGAGGCCTAACTACTCAGGTAACTACTCAGGTAATTATCAAGGTAATAACTCTTACAACAACAATAATAATTTTCCACCCCTGAGAGAGTTAGTGTCTAATCAAGGAAAGCTAATGGATAACTTGTCTAAGAAATTGGCATCCAATGATAAAATACTAGAAAACATAAATAATAGAATGGATAATTTCTCTACTGCCATCAAAAACCAAATTAGCTTTAATAAAATGATTGAATCTCAGTTAAATCAAATAGCTGCTGCTGTTCCTGCTACTAACCCTGGTACACCATCACAACCGGAAGGATTAGAATCTGCAAATCTTGTAGACATGTTTGATGCAGGTAACTATTGGAGTAATCCCGCTGTCGGAGTACATAATGACCTTCTGCCATTCAAGAGAGGCGATCCAGGATGCCCCGTCATCCCGATCTCCATCGGCATGGTGGACTTCCCAGAAGCACTCTGTGACTTTGGCTCCAGCGTCAACATTATGCCCAGGGTACTCTATGAAAAATTCTTTACATATCCTTTATCAGAAACAACTATGTGTTTGCAACTTGCAGATCAGACACTAGGCTTTCCTAAAGGAATATTAAAGAACATGTGTGTTCGAGTTGGTACCTCGTATGCTCCAGCTGACTTCGTGGTGATAGAGACCGGGTCCGATGAGAGGTCACCAGTTATTCTAGGAAGGCCATTCCTGAACACCTCGGGAGCTGTCATCTACGCCAGCGCTGCGAAGATCAACTTCAACATCAAGGGGAGGAAGGAGACGTTTTCCTTCAAGAACAAGATTACACAAATCCCAGAGCAACCCCAACATGAACCAAGAAAGAGGACCAACAGGAGGAACAAGCAGAACAAGAACAACCAAGGATGGACCGAATCAGCTAAGATGGTCACTGCAGTTCAAGGAGGTCAAGACCGACGACCCAAGTCACCGTTCCTAATCAAGAAGGACGACCCAGGTATGCCAAGCATTGAATGCTCAATCAATGGATACTCCTTTCAGAAGGCGCTCTGCGACACTGGATCAGGCGTCAACATAATGGCCACAGTCACCTATCAGCTCTTGTACGGAACCATGCCCTTAAAACCAACATACAGTCAGCTCCAGATGGCAGATCAGACATCCCGAAAGGTCGAAGGTATAGTAACCGATGTCCCTGTTAAAATTAACGATCATTTTGTCCATACAGACTTTCAGGTCATTGACATGGGAGACGACGAGTACGATCCACCCATCATCCTAGGAAGACCGTTCCTAGGCACCGTCAAAGCAATCATCTACATTGGAACCGGAGAAGTCCATATGCATTTCCCCTCTGAGAAGGTACGCCGCTACTTTAATGACCCTAACTATATAGTTGAAGATTCTAAGCAGGTCAGGACAAGAAGAAGGCGACGTAACCGTAACCAAAGGAGGCAAACCATCAAGGACGTATGGGCAGACTATGAAGGAGAGGTCATAAGGCCCGAGGATACACAACAGGAGACCGAAGCACCAAGTCGGGTATGGAAAGCGAAGACAGTTACACAAGAAGAGGAGGCGCTGCCGGAACCACCGTCTACGCCACCCAAATCCCAGGACAACTAAGAAGAAAAGAAGTCCTGTTCAGAGGACTTAAAAACACCGAACGCCGTGCCAAGAGGTAAACTTGGTAGTTATCATTTTCCCTTTAATTATTGCTTAGTTAATCATGTTCATTCTGTCTTAAAAAAATGTTGAAAACAGTAAGCCCCATGTGAGTATGCGAGTGGCATAAAACCCATAAGTACATTCACTGTGGTGGCATAAAAAAAATAATAATATATTTTTTCTGTTCTATAAAAATGAAAATAAAAATAGAGAGTGACATTTATCAAGGAAGCTCAAACATGATAAAGGCTAGATATTTATGCTAACGCTTAATCAAGTTCCACGAAGCTTTGTTGTCTATTTGAGCTCCACAGAATTCAGGAAGACTAGCAGACGGAGGATATCCTAATCGTTGTCAGGGTGCTGCCGACATTCAAATACACCTCTGCACCTGCTAGCTACATCGGAAGAAATTACTTCAAGATCCAGCTTGGGGGAGAGCACCCCCATTTATCCCGATAAGTATTTTTATCTACAGTTATACCTATGCTTTATTAAAATAAAAAGATGCATAATCATGAAAACCCAAATAAATATTTTGTGTTTATATATATTTGCTTAGTTTAATAAATAAATAAAGTAGCTATGCTAAACTGAATCTTGAAAATAAAACTCTAGCATGGATATGATGAATAGTTGCTCTGCCTAATTTTCAAATTTGTTCTCTCTCTAGTTTAGACATAACTGTTATAATTTAAAACTGGCTCTAAACCTGAACTAGTGGGAAGAGAACTTGAGCTGAAGTCTAAGTTGTTAGCGGATATGATATGGGAAGGTTGAGCTGCTGTTTATCTGTTCCTAGAGATGCTAGAATTCTGGAGAATTTTATCTTTAAAAATCTTTAAAATGTTGCATGATGAGTTCCTGTATGATCACACCTAGTCTTTTCACATTCTAGTCTTTTTATTTTCCATCTCATGATCACACCTATACAGGAGGGTTGTTCCTTGTATAAATACTCCTATCCTTGTAAAGAAAAGAGGACTTTTGATAATCTGAATACAGAACACTTTGTTCAGCTGTGTGCTAACAAAAACTAGAGAGAGATCTCTACCCCTTTGCTCTTGTGTCTTCCTTCTCGGAGATTACAGAAGCGGCCGCGTCATCGACACCCAATCCATGCTCCTGGTCCATTGATTTCAGGTTGCGTAGGTTGGTTTCTTTGAGAGTGTGGTTGGGCGAATCCTTGGTTCAGGCTGCCGTATAGAGACGGTGGTTGGCTCCTTGTGCGTGTCGTCAGGTTGCACTAGTTATCGCTACTTGCAGCAAGTTATCGGCTGTTTATCAGCTAGTTATCAAGATCAAGATCCTACATCGTGAAGATCGGGACAACAACCTTATCATTTGGTATCAGAGCCTTCGTTGCCACGGTAGGAATCTTTACCCTTAGCTACATATATATTGTGTTCGTCCTATCCACCAAAAAGCCAGAAAAATATTTTGCTATAGCCCTTTGTTTCAATCTGTTATTCTTGTTAGTTTTGTTAAGTTTCAGTCCATTAGAGTCTTTGTTTTAGTTGCTGATCATATTATCCTTCTTGTGTCCTTTGTGCCTCTTTGTTTTATATATCTCTGAATTTTCCCATAAATATAAAAAAATCAGAAACTCGTATCATCCTTCGCGTTAACTTTGATCCTATCAAGTTATAGCTGATGGTTGTGTCTTGTTTCTACAAAAAAAACAAGTGTGCACGTGTTATATCTGATCCTGTTCTTAGTTATATAAAAAAGTGTCAAAAAAAAGAAGAAAGAAAAGTTAAAAAAAGAGAGTTGAGAAAATATTGAAAGAATAGTTGAAATATCAGTTTGTTATATGCACAAGTTCTAAAATTTTTATCAATTACACAACCAGATAGCTATCCTTTCTTTAGTGCAAAATTTTGCTTGGGTTTGATTGCAACACTTGCATCCTAAGCATACTCCTTGTTTGCATCAAATCTGAATTTTCTTTGCGCGTGTGTTTGATCCATTTACATCACTCATAAGTTGTGGTCAGCACTAGGCATTGAACTTCTAGTTTGGACTATGATTTAGCCTTACAATATCTAGAATTCAGATTGCATTCCTTATGAATTTTTTTCCCCACCAAGCTCCATATAAAAGCCACTGTCATAGGAAAACTAATCTTGTATTCGCTTAACCATCACTTTCTTGTTACCACCTCGCATTGGCCTTCTGTAATCCACAGGAATTCATAAGAGCTTTGGTTGGTAAGAGAGGTGAGGTTGAGAGATTCCATATATATATTTCCTATTCTACATATATTGTTGTTTAGCCTAGCTAACTTTACAGGAAGATGAGTGGAAATAAGATTGAGGATTGTGTCACTATGGCACAATTTAATGAGCTGAAGCAAAGTTTGGAAGATAAGCAAGATCGATTGTCACGAGATTTTCAGACTCTTATGGCTGAAATCAGAGATCAACGCCAACCTCGTGATGGTGTAAGCAACCATGGAGAAGATGCTAATGAAGCTAAAGAAGAAGCTGCTGCTCGACTTACAAGAGAACAACGGAGATGTAGAGAGCGAGCTGTTGTACATGCGAGAAGGCCTCCACCTCCAGGGCATCGAGGAGGTGGTAGAGGTGCTGATCATGATCGTGGGAGTGTTGGCCTAGAAGAAAGTGAGACTAAACAAGAGGATGAAGAAGAAGAAGAGGAGGAGGTTGAACAGCCCCATAATGATGGCCGTCGTCACCGAGGTAATCGTGGGCGTAATCGGCCCAATGAAGAGAGGTTTGGCAACTTAAAATTCAACATGCCTAAGTTTGATGGAGGATCTGATCCTGAAGCATATCTTACATGGGAGTTGAAGGTTGATAAAATTTTTCGCTTGCATAATTATTCTGAGCATAGCTGCTCTTGAGTTTGATGGATATGCTCTAATCTGGTGGGAACAAATGCTCAATGACAGAGAAGAAGCTGGGCAAGGTGTAGTCCGTTCATGGGCTGAAATGAAGAGAGAAATGAGGGCAAGGTTTGTCCCCACACATTACCGTCGTGATTTATTTGACAAGCTGCAGAATCTGAAGCAAGGAAGCCTTAATGTTGATGGGTATTATAAAAAGATGGAGAAGGCAATGATCGAGCCAATGTATATGAAGATGAAGAGCAATCTATTGCATGCTTTATGTCAGGGCTGCATCTCAATATTCAGCGCATTGTCGAATTTTAGCAGTACCGTAATCTCATTGAATTGGTACATCAAGCTAGCAAGGCTAAGCATCAATTGCAGCAGGACATGAAGTCCAACAGAGGAGTATCTTTCAGCACAAGAAGCACGCCAAGTGGTAGCAAATTCATACCAAGAGGTAGTGCAAGCAGAGGCACAACTTCCAACTCAAGTGGTGGTACAAGATCAAATAATTTTGGTGCTTCTAGTGGGAAGGAGCTGGCTGCTCCAAATGAGAAGAACAAATCAGCAATCTCATCACCTACTTCAGTGGGTTCTTCAACCAAGAGTAGTGGAATTCAATGCTTCAAGTGTGGAGGTCGTGGTCATGTTATACGGGAGTGTCCCAATAATAGAACCATCATTGTGAATGACCAAGGAGAATATGAATCTGCTAGTGATGAAGAACATGAAGATACTAAAGGAGAAGATAATCCTAAAAAGGAAGTCTGTGCATTTGAAACTGGTGCTGCTCTTGTTGTAACTCAAATTTTGAGCGTGCAAATGAGTGAAGCTGAAAATGGACAGCGGCACAATCTTTTCCAAACTAGAGCCAAGGTTGAAGACAAGGTGTGCAAGGTAATCATTGATGGTGGAAGTTGCCACAATCTTGCTAGTAAAGAAATGGTTGACAAGCTTGGTCTAAAGCTGCTGAAACATCCTCATCCCTATCATGTCCAATGGTTAAATAATTCGGGTTCCATTAAGATTGCACAAAGAGTGAAAGTTCCTTTCAAGATTGGTAAATATGTTGACACTGTGGAATGTGATGCGGCACCCATGACAGTGTGTCATATGCTGTTGGGAAGACCATGGCAATATGATCGGTCATCTCTGCATTGTGATCAGACCAATGAATACACCATCAAGTGGAAGGGAAAGGAGTTCATACTTAAACCCATGACACCACAGCAAATCCTAGCTGAGCACTTGCAAAAGAGCTCTGTTGTGAGGAATGAGAGTGGAAAAGGAGAAAAAAGAATTTGAGTGCCTTCCACAAATCGGAGAGTGAGAGCCACAAGCCAAACATGAGAGATAACAAAAAAAGAGAGGGAGAGAACTTAGTGATGATAGCCACCAAATCTGAAATGAGAGATGTGAGGAGAAACCCAGATCAAGTATTAATCATACTTGTGTGCAAGGACACATTGCTTTCAGCTAATGACTTAACTTCTGTCCCTAGTGTTGTTGCACGTGTTTTGCAGGAATGTGAAGATGTTTTCCAGAAGAAACACCTGCTGGACTTCCTCCTTTGCGTGGCATTGAACATCAAATTGATTTCATCCCTGGAGCTACACTCCCAAACCGTCTAGCATACCGCACCAACCCCGAAGAAACCAAGGAAATTCAAAGGCAAGTACAAGCACTTTTAGATAAAGGTTATGTGCATGAAAGTTTAAGTCCTTGTGTTGTCCCTATGATTTTGGTGCCAAAGAAAGATGGTTCATGGAGGATGTGTGTAGATTGCAGAGCCATCAATAACATCACTGTTCGTTATCGTCATCCTATTCCTAGGCTAGATGATATGCTTGATGAATTGAGTGGATCTTTGATATTTTCTAAAATTGATTTGAGAAGTGGTTACCATCAAATTAGAATGAAAATTGGAGATGAATGGAAAACTGCATTTAAAACAAAGTTTGGGCTGTATGAATGGTTAGTTATGCCTTTTGGTTTGACTAATGCATCTAGTACATTCATGAGATTGATGAACCATGTCTTGCGAGCATTCATTCAAAAATTTGTTGTTGTTTACTTTGATGATATCCTAATTTACAGCAAGACATTAGAAGAACATGTTGATCATATTCAGCAAGTGTTAGACGTGCTCAGGAAAGAAAAATTATTTGCTAACCTAGAGAAGTGCACATTTTGTACAGATCAGGTTGTGTTTCTTGGTTTTGTTGTTTCAGGTTTAGGAATTGAAGTTGATGAATCAAAGGTGAAAACAATCAAGGACTGGGCAACTCCTGAAAATGTAAGCCAGGTGAGAAGTTTTCATGGACTTGCTGGTTTTTACAGGAGATTTGTGAGAGATTTTAGCACAATAGCTGCTCCATTGAATGAGTTAACGAAGAAAGGTGTTGCCTTCCAATGGGGTGAGCCACAAGAGAAAGCTTTTCAAGAATTGAAGAAAAGATTGTCCAAAGCCCCCTTGCTTGTGTTGTCGGATTTCACAAAAACCTTTGAAGTTGAATGTGACGCAAGTGGGATTGGAATTGGAGGAGTTCTCATGCAAATTGGACAGCCTGTGGCCTACTTCAGTGAGAAGTTGGGAGGAGCACAACTGAACTATTTGGTGTATGACAAAGAGTTGTATGCTTTGGTAAGAGCACTTGAGACTTGACAACATTACTTATGGCCAAAAGAATTTGTTATTCATTCAGACCATGAGGCCTTGAAATATTTAAAAGGACAATCAAAATTGAACCGTAGACATGCTAAATGGGTTGAATTCATTGAAACTTTTCCATATGTTGTGAAATATAAGAAAGGTAAGGAAAACATTGTCGCTGATACTTTGTCTCATAAAAATGTTTTGTTAAATCAACTCGATGTTAAAGTGCCAGGACTTGAACACATAAAAGAATTATACTCTGCTGATCATGACTTTTCAGAACCTTATACAAAATGTACAATAGGTAAAGGTTGGGAAAAATATCATGTACATGATGGATTCTTGTTTAGAGCTAACAAATTGTGTGTTCCCAATTACTCTGTTAGACTCTTGTTGGTATAGGAAACACATGCAGGTGGATTGATGGGTCATTTTAGATGGAAAAAGACATATGACATGTTGGCTGACCATTTTTATTGGCTAAAGATGAGAAGGGATGTCGAAAGATTTGTGCAAAGATGCATCACTTGCCACAAAGCTAAGTCAAAACTGAACCCCCATGGTTTATATACTCCCTTGCCTGTTCGTAGTGCTCCTTGGGAAGACATTAGCATGGATTTTGTTTTAGGTTTACCAAGGACAAAGAGGGGGAGTGATTAAATTTTTGTTGTTGTTGATTGGTTCTCTAAAATGGCACATTTTATACCATGTCATAACAGCGATGATGCTTCCCACGTAGCCTCTCTGTTTTTTAGGGAAATTGTGAGGTTGCATGGCATGCCCAAGATGATTGTTTCAGATCGTGACACTAAGTTTTTGAGCTACTTTTGGAAGACGTTATGGGCAAAACTCGGTACATGGTTGCTGCTTTCTACCACTTGCCACCCACAAACGGATGAGCAAACTGAAGTCGTGAATAGAACACTTTCTATGTTGCTGCGAGCCTTGATCAAGATGAACTTGAAGGAATGGGAGGAGTGCTTGCCACATGTGGAATTCGCTTACAACAGGGCAGTACACTCTATAACTAATATGTGTCCTTTTGAAGTAGTATATGGTTTCAAACCACTTGCTCCGATCGATTTGTTGCCTTTGCCATTGCAGGAAAGAGCTAACATGAAAGCCTCCAAGCGCACGTCTTATGTCAAGAAGATTCATGAGAAGACCAAAGAAACAATTGAGAAAAGGTCCAAGTACTATGCTGAATGGGCGAACAAGCATCACAAGAAGGTGACATTTGAACCTAGAGATTTAGTTTGGGTACACCTTCGCAAAGACCGCTTTCTAGAGAAGTGCAAATCCAAGTTGATGCCACGAGGAGATGGTCCATTCAAAGTGCTGTCTAAGATCAATGATAATGCTTACAAGATTGATCTCCCTCAAGATTATGGTGTTAGCAAATCCTTCAGTGTTGCTGACTTGACACCATTCTTCGGACTAGAAGAATCAGAGTCGAGGACGACTCCTTTTCAAGAGGGGGAGGATGATGAGGACATCTCAGCCATATGTGCTTTCTAGAGTGACAATCATTCACCATCCAACATGAATATCACAAATCTAGGACCACTTACAAGAAGTCGTGCTAAGAAACTACAAGAGCAGGTGAATTCGTTCCTAACTGATCTTAATTCTAACACTTGTGAGAATGTTATACTACCTAAGAATGCTACTTTGGTTGTACTTAGAAAAATACATGAAGAGGAGGAAGAATCCGACCACCAGCTCGGACCAGACTACCGACCACCAGCTTGGGCCAGTCCAGCACGACGGAACTAGCAGAAAGAATCGGCCATAACTCTTGATTCACAAAAGCTATGAAGGTCCATGAGGATATTTTGGAAAGCTTATCAAGTCTATTTTCAATGCAATAAGCCCTGACCAGATTGGAATTTTTCCCGTAGCGTCCGACTAGATTTAGTGAAGACTGGTCAGGTGGTCGACAGCATGCATGTTGTTTAAGTTCCCGTGCAAAACTGTACCAGTCTACGATGTTACATGGTGCATGGCTTATATGGATGGAAATCTTGTTGAGTCTAGTTTCACACTCAAGAAACGGATCGTCATTTGGGCTTCCCACTAGGGAGTTATGACACTTTTAGTGGAGACTGCTTTGGAAACTGACAGCCATGTGGACTCCTGGAAACTCATTTCATGGAAGCCTTTTCACATTCTAGTCTTTTTATTTTCCATCTCATGATCACACCTATACATGAGGGTTGTTCCTTGTATAAACACTCCTATGCTTGTAAAGAAAATAGGACTTTTGATAATCTGAATACAGACCACTTTGTTCAGCTGTGTGCTAACAAAAACCAGAGAGAGATCTCTACCCCTTTGCTCTTGTGTCTTCCTTCGCCGAGATTACAGAAGCGGCCGAGTCATCGGCACCCAATCCGTGCTCCTGGTCCATTGATTCCAGGTTGCGTAGGTTGGTTTCTTTGAGAGTATGGTTGGGCGAATCCTTGGTTCAGGTTGTCGTATAGAGACGGTGGTTGGCTCCTTGTGCGTGTCGTCAGGTTGCACTAGTTATCGCTGCTTGTAGCAAGTTATCGGCTGTTTATCAGCTAGTTATCAAGATCAAGATCCTACGTCGTGAAGATCGGGACAACAACCTCATCAGTACCTTGTAGCTGCAACGGGTGGGCAAAATTGAGTCCTTGCTACCACTAGAGCATTGACCTAAGATGCACCTGCCTCATAGGCCCTCTTACGACTCTTAGAAGCTGAATAGATAGCATTATTGTTCTCTTGAATTAGAGCATCACTTACAAATTCATTGAAAGTAGCACTCTTATTGTTCCCCATAGTTTTCATAAGCTTAGGACTAAGCCCTCTCTTGAAGCTAGCAATCTTCTTTGCATTAGTATCCATGAACTCAGTAGCGTATGTTGGTGATGCTTAACTCACAATTTTATCACCAACAATCACATAAAATATACAAAATGGAACATGGAAACATAGGGCTAGGGGTTATATACTCACATTCTCCACAAGTTTTGGTGCATCACATTCCTACAGGTCACAAACAAGAGTGGGCAAAGAAGTCCACCGAAAAGGCGCTTTGGATGTGCTTTTATGCAAAAGGATAACAATTACACCATCCAATGTGATTCCAACATGACAAAGCACCACATGGGAGTGATGGAGGTCCAGCCCACGACTGTTGATATTTACTACTGTCACACCCGGTTTTAAGGACAAAACCAGACATACACTATATGTGAAATAAAGAAGTCAAATCTCACATATAGCCACAGATAAGTGTAATATCAAGAGACAAATGCTTAATAAACATAATGCAATAATATAAGATATAACCTTAGAGAGCAACACAGCGGAAAGACAACTCCGAACACCAGGTGTAGACTTCACTCCAGGAACAAACTAACTGGTTGATCACAAGCCTAACAATTCCAGAATCTAACAGTCTGGTACCCTTCCTGAGATGTGGGAAATAGCAAGAGTGAGTCCATGTCGAACTCAGCAAATATATCATGGGGTTCATGAGGCTCAAAAGGTTTGACACGGGTTTACTACAATATCTTTTAGTGAGTCAACTTTTTAACATTTGAGTAGCAACAAGTTTACCATAAACCTAAATAACCTCATGATCATGTAAACGAGAAAAATGTATAGCAAGAAACAATAATCATTAGTGAACGTCAATATCATCAGTATTATCATTATCATCAGTGTTTATCATTTATTCTGTAAGGGTCCAAGGCCACTCGTGACCGTGAGCACGGCTGTTATAACAGTTTTACACTCTGCAGAGGTTGTACACTTTCACTGTAAGTCGTGATTACCCATATGCCCGGGATTGCGACTCCCAAAACACTTCTAAGGTGAGCAGGCAGGGAAACACTATGAAGCCTTTCAAAGGTTCATCTAACAAGTTAGGGCCGCTAGGTTTCAGAAGTCAGTCCGTGTGATACACCACGCAGGGATCCACAGTCTGCTTTACCCCATTTGCGCCACAAGGGTAACCTCTAACAAGCTAGAAAAGGTCCTCATACTGAGCTAAAGCCAGAGCCATATAGCCCTCACAGTTGTACTGTAAGTCCCGGATGTTCGCTTACAGATAAGTCCTTATGGAGAGAAACTAGAGCACCATAAAAACAACCAAATATGCTCTAGCCCTCTTGAGCCATATTGCTTTAAAGCATCATTTAAACGTTTATTGCATATATCATTAGTCAAGTTATAGATCATGGTTATTTATCTTGAGCACTAGCATAAATACTACTCAATGCAATGTTCCACCGGTGTCAAGGTACAAGATACAAAAGCTAGGATATCCTTAGGGGTAACAAGGTAGACACATGCACATGAATTAAGTATATTAAAGGTGAATAGGAAACAAGGATGATCCCATGCTATACTTGCCTTAAATTGAGATCCTTTCTCTGATCCAAATCTTCAATTAATAGCTTCTTGAATCTCCACGTAAATCTCACCGACTGGACTTGATCAATAAATCACCACACACACATCGAGCAATCATACACGAAGCAAACAATAAATAATAATTAGAACAGTATACCAAACATATGAAACAATATGTGAAAAGGCTTTCAAGATGTTCTACGCATTGCTACGAACACGCAGGCGTAAAGATCACAAAATTCGGATTTAAAACGTGAAAGTTATGAATTTTCTAAGATTTCCTATAGATAAATAATTACATTAATATAAACTCAAAAATTAAATTTTCCAAACCTACTGTACAGTACTACCAACATGTAGAGCTCGAAAATACGAATCTAACGCAACTTGAACGGATCAAATCGGAGTTAAAACGTAGAAAATATGACCTAAACAAGATAGTGGCAGTTTTGTAAATACCTAGTTTCGAAAATAAATCAAAATCTGGTTTTTAATATGATCTAGACGGTGGAATTCAAGTAAATACCTCTTCTTCTTCTTGGAGTAGAATGCCTGGTGGCTTCGTCGGACGGCGACAAGAGAAAGAGAAGAAAATATAATTTACTACACGAGAGATTTCCCAAACTAGGGGCTCCTCTATGGTAGTTTTTGGTGTGCTTTGCCCATGGGGTAGGTACGTATATATAGGGAGGAAAACTCTCCACCTCCATGTCAACTAGCGATATGGTGCTAATGGACGTTGCACCATCCACCTCCGCTAATAGGCCTAAGTAATCATTTAAGCCCATTAGTAAATAAATGTATGGGCCTTTGAGATTTATTAGGATTATTGCACATGGGCTTTGAGCGTTGGAAAAAAATGAGAGATTTATTATTTTCGGAATTAATTATTTTCATGGATAAAATAATTCCAGAAAAGTTCAGAATTATTATTTAAGCCGCGAAAAATACTCCGAAAGCTCTGAAAATTCGGAAAAAATTTCCAGAGACATTATGGAACATAAGGAACCCAAATAAAGTATTTGGAGCTCACTAAAAGGTAATTTTGGAGCATCTAAAAATTAGACTATGCTCACAGACAAGTGGAAACAAGCTACAGAAAAAGTCGGAAAAATTCCCGAGAAGTTTGTAGAGGTTGATTGATGGATGAGAAACAAGGAATTTGATTGTAGAAAAATGATATATGTATATCAGAGAAGGAAAATCGACATAAACGCATTTAAAAAAACTTGAATTTATTTTGATCTTTGATCAAAACCAAACAATATAAAAACACAAATGCATCAGCATGTATCCACAACAATGTTGCTACATCCTAAGATGAATTTTAATTCAATGAAAATTTTGTTTTACTATGTTTCATGAGCACAAAACATTCATAATTAAATCATTTTAGCTCTATTTCCAAAGAAGCAAATTTTAGGGTGTTACAACTACTGTTATTACTAACAACACCAGTAAATGCATGGTAATGATTAACATGTTTTTAGCACACTAGTAACCTATTATATACCTACACTCCTAAGCTTGAACTAAATTGTCATCCCTAGTTATATAGCTAGAAATGTATATTGGTACTATATAAAGGAATCTATCATTTTATGTGACTAGGCATAAATAATAAGAATGAATAAATGAATAAAACTGGTTCTGCAAGCGGACTGATAATTATACCATTGTAGCATTTTACCTAAAGTATTACTAGGTTGTCGATTTATATTTATACCACTAGGAAGGTCTAGCTAAACAGGAAATCTATAGTATTTATAACTTCCTATATATGATGAATGAGAGATAAAACCAATATCATACACTCTACTCATAACAGGGATAAGTCACATGATAAAAATATATATGATAAGTAATGATCAGTCATCATAATAATAAGATAATAGATTCACTCAGAGCACTCTAGCTACTACAATAACGTCGTAAGACCCAAATATTAGAGAGATAATTCATAATATAGTTCTTTAATCACAAGTCAATGAATACTCTAATTAGTGCAACTACATCTGACAATCATTGTTAACTTACTACTATGTCATTATCCACACATAAGGATCATCAACTAGAGAGGCTTTTAAGACACAACCATCACCTCCGATGCATAGCGGATGGACTACAGAGGACTCAATGAAGCTATAATAGTCACCTTCGCGATCTACCACACGTCCCGAAATATCAGGGAGCACTCGCAGATATGCAATATATCTAAGCACTACACCTACATAATGCAAATCATCTACCCTAGGTGCCTTAGGATAAACGCTATACGAGCATATGCATGAACTCAATAATAATAAAGTAACTATGCTAGACATATAATCAAAGCAAACAATAAACATTGCAATCAAGAACATAAACAAGATGAAGATTAATGTTGCCATAACACTGTAATAAGCACATAATGATGAATAATACAATGAGATAGCAGAGCACAAGAATAGTATCAATCTCCATGCTCTTAACAACATCGAGAATCCAAGCTAGGTTGACCAACTTGACTCCCTCAAGATCTAGTCTAACTAGGCTATCGCTATAAAATAGAGGAACTGATGTGAACTAGGGTTCCCGATCTTCTGAAAGGTTCTGATAACTTTTGATTTGGTGGAATCACGACACAATTCGATCCGGCTTCTGAACAACTCGGCTCTGAACCCCGCAATCGCAGCACCACGACCCCTCTGGTTATCGACCGACGTTGCATGGTCGACCTCGCCAAGAAGGCTAAGTCCTTGCCTGCGAATCAAGAACACACGCAAGAACACAAAGGAATGCAACCAAATTGCAGATGAATGATTAATCTCACAAAGTTGGGGTCTCACAAACCGACGATGGCGGCGAAACTGTTATCAACAGAATAATCTAAGCAAAACCTAACCCTAATGTAAGTGGCAACTAATGATTATATAGCCTAAGGGACGTCCAAGGACCCCTATTCACGTCCCTGGGAAGTGCCGACACGATACAAGGCCCAAACAGCCTCAAAGACGGCGACACAGCGCCCTAACAGATTCTGGACGGTAACTTGTTTTGACTATTCCTGTTGATTCCGAATAGCTTTTGATGTGGGACCACTTGGGTTGGCTTCCTTATCAAATAAGCTTTCCATCCATATATGGATCATCGAAAACGGAGTCCGGACGCGTCCTGGGTGACCAGTTCAAGGTAGACTGGTCTTGGATTCCAAGGTGGACTCGAACTTGATTTGGGTCTCCACCTTGGTGACTTGAACCGGATAAGCTTTGGGCCTTCTTCTTGATTTGGATGCCCTTGCTGATTTCCTTGGCCTCCATGTAATTCTCCAAGCATGGTCATATGTCCACATCAGGAACTCTAAGGAACTAGGGTTTCTGGCTCTGGATGGTTTGATCTCAAATGACTTGATGGCTCCAAGGGGTCAGGCTCCGTATGTATAGTCCGGTGGGATGCACGTGAACCCTTGGATCAAACCGACTTGACGTAGGGCTAAGATTGATCCTCAAGGTCGGTGGAGGAGGCTCGCAAAAGATGGTAGGTGGGGCCCACGGCTAGGGGCCTGGTGCCGCCTGGCCTCCTCTAGAAGCTTCTAGAGTCCTACTTTCGCCTACTGCCTTCTCATGTCTTCTAGAGTCTTCTAGCGTAGCTTTTGCGGTGGAATTCCAATAATCTATTTGATAATTAGGTCCCTCTTGTTGGCTTTTCTGGAATAATCCCTAGAAAAATAACAATTCACCAAAATTCATGGAATTTGTCAGATAAAACCCTCGACTTCTCTATTTCCCTACTTATTGATCATTTCTCTTGTTTATTGCGCTATAAAATATTGACATTATCCACCATCAACAAGCTCCTCCAAGCTTACCCTTTGCTAGTCCCTTAGCAAAGCCTATTTAGCTAAACTTGGATCAAGAGTTGCTACAATGCTTTCACTTCTCAAAAGTACACATGCTTTCAAACAAAAATTCTCCTTTGGATTAGACAAAACTGCTCTAACTTTCAAACTCACCCATATTACCTTTAACTATGGAGGTTTTCAACTTTCACTTGGGTCTTGAGCAATTGAAAGACAGAACAATTAAGTCAAGCACTATGTCTCAAGCTCTTTGCTCAACTATTATTCCAGAGTTTTGTAAGTTTTCAGAAATAAAACTCAGAGCTTTAATTGTATGACACTCTCAAATCCCTCAATATATGTGGTATTTGTGGATCCTCACCAAGGAAATAATAATGTTATGTCTTCTCTTCCTACAACTAAGGCTTATAGTGGAGCTCATAGGAGTGGCAATAACAAGGAAGAGCATACTTGTAGTTCATATATTATAAAGTCAAACAATGGATCCAAAGAGAGTAAAGTCATACAATCAAATCAAGATGTGCATGTGTATGGAATATGGTGGATAGGTGTTTAGATGGTGGCTAATCCTAATTCTACTTTTGCTCCTTGAAGAATATATCTCTCTTTTGGAACTTAAGAACTTTGCAAGAAAACATGGGCTATCTTTATTATTTATTTATTTTCTTTTTTCACTTGGACACTTGTCCATTTTTTTCAATACTTTTTCTTTTCTATAGCCACATGAATCCTTTTGAATACAAAATACTGGAGAGAATAACAACAAGATATTTGGAGCATTTATTTTGGGGGCTGTCCTATAGGTTTATTTTTGGGTGTTCTCTCCTGGTGTAGGAGAAAAACATTTAAGGTGGATCTAGGTGGAAAATGGAAAATAGTTGTGACCACTCCCAATGTAGGAATAGTGCATATATGAAGGTGGATGTACGTGATCTTGATTTTAAAAGCATGACAAAACTCTCATAAGGTATACAACAAAGCTTTGTCATAATTTAAAATCTTTGCAAAGCATGACAAAACTCTCATAAGGTATACAACAAAGCTTGACTAAAGTCAATGCAAAGCTTAAATTAGGATAAATGAGCAAAGGTTTTCCTAATTTAGATGTATTATATTTGGCTTTGATAGGAATTTAAGCTTTGTCATACAAGGGCTCATCATGTAAGATTTTAAGTTTTCAAAAGATAAAACTCCAGAACTTAGTATCGCTAAGAACAAGATAAACAGTAGCTCAGACTTTCTCATATCATATCCCTCAATTACCTAGACTTAGCTCAAGCATATGCTACCCATAAGTTTTAGATTCAGAGTGAATTCTTATATCAAAATAGTACTATCCAAAATTCGAAGAATTCAAAGCTAAAAACTAGGTACTTGAAAGAAATTACGGCAGAGCAACTATTCATCATCTCCAATGTAAAATTTTACTATTCATCATTTTATTTGACTCCTAACAAACTAGATAGAATTATAACAAACTTTTATTTGGTTTTCTATGATCACACCTTAATATAATAACTAGGACAAGAATCTTTTTTTGTTTAGTGCTTATGCATCTTTTTATTTCTTTTTCACTGATAGACTCAAAGCTTTAAAAAGATAGGGATACTTAGCTAGATACACAGGGGATGCTCCTCCCCCAAGCTTGATGTTTGTTGTGGTCAATTGTTGAGTGATCTTTAAAGTAAGCTTGTCAGCAGCAGTCCGAGATGGTACTACTGAGCAGACTCACTTCTGGTCACAGTAATATCCTACAAAATTTAAACTCCAACAAAAACACCAAAAACTCGAGGCTTGGATTTTTACAAGAGGGTTAGCGGTCAGCCAAATGAGCAATTGATTATTCTTATGAGCTGATATAAATTTTCTATCAGGACGTCTCTTCAATTTCTTTTTTAAGATTTTCTATTTTATAATGCAAGTAACTAAAGACAAATGATATTTAATTTTTTATGCCATCACAGTAAATATTCCTATAGAGTTACCATAAATTTACTTACATGGGGCTTAGTAAT
Source organism: Saccharum spontaneum (assembly GCA_022457205.1). Classification (NCBI taxonomy): domain Eukaryota; kingdom Viridiplantae; phylum Streptophyta; class Magnoliopsida; order Poales; family Poaceae; genus Saccharum; species Saccharum spontaneum. The sequence goes on along the minus strand of CM039602.1, from coordinate 16,076,674 downwards.
TTTATGATGCACTAATAAAAGCAATAATCATTTTTATTTTCTTTTCACTATGCAATAATGGCAAACTATAAAGTATATTTTATTATTTTTTTAATGCAAATGTATGTAAGGAGGATAAATATATTAACATAATGCTAAAAATTAAATTTAGATAACTAGCATTATTACCTTATGGCAAGGTTATGGAGTTTAAAGTCTTCCGGACAGGACTCGGTAGGAGTGAGTACTTACTTGTCAAGTGTATCATTTGATCCCGCTAGCGGTTCAGATGTCTGCTCCTTTTGTGTTGGTGATGTAGCCTTCTTCTTCTCCTTCCATATCATCGTGATCTGAGTACTTGACTTGAGTAGTTCAGCTTCTACTTTTGTAGGCAGTTCGATCTCATCGGTATCTTTGTCCCACTCGTTCTAGTGAGGTTACTTGACTGTCTCTGCTTCATTCTTCTCAACTTTGTCATCTTGGTCACCATAGTGATCCTCGTATCTTGACACTTCTCCTAGGTAGTTGGCCCATCCATCCTTCAAAGGCTGGTTTGCTTGATGGTCAGATCGACGTCTCCTATTGTTGCGTGGCTTCTTGGGCTGCTCATGATTAGTATAACTATTAAAGTGACAGCGTACCTTTTTATTTGAGAGTTAAAAGTGGATTTATCTAGATCCAATATAGATGATAGCATTAGTGGTGTTGAGGAATAGTCTTCCTAGTATGATGGGTGTATCTTCTTCCTCGTCTCCCGTGTCAAGGACCATGAAGTCAGCGGGGACGAAGTGATCTTAGATTTTCACCATAACATCTCTTGCTATGCCCTTTGGGAATCAAATCAACTAGTCTGCCATCTGCAGCTGCATGTAGGTCAGGTACACTGGTTCGTTACCAAATAAATATTCATATGTTACCTTTAACATTATGTTGACACCCGATCCCATGTCGCGGAAGGTCTTGTGGAAGATTTTCTGATTGATTATGCATTCAATGGTAGGTACACCTAGATCATCCTTCTTCACTAGGAATGGTGGAGTGAGCAAGTGGTCATATTCTATTCTGATGGTGTTAATCATCTTGACAGTCTCTTCTAGAATCTTGCTGAGCTTGGTCTTTCTCTAGTTTCTAGAATTCTTCTTCTTAGGCACTGGTGCTGCTGGCTTCTCAGGCATGAATGCTTTCTGTGGTAGAGCAGGAGAGTGCAGGATGCGTTCCTTGAATGAAAACTTCTCTTTCTTATAATTAATGGAAAAGACAATCTTGGCATGCTCTACATAGATGATGGCTTTGGCTGTGCATAGGAATGGCCGTCCCAAAATAATTGGTGCTCTTTCATCTCCTCTTGTATCCACGACTACAAAATCAACTAGAACATATGATTGTCCCACTCGAATGACTGCTTCTTCTAGGACTCTCTTAGGGTAGCAGATGGACTGATCTGCAAGCTGCAAATGCATATTTCTGTACAACAAAGGATCTCCTAGAATCTTTTTATAAATTACCTTAGGCATGATGTTGACACTTGCGTCAAAGTCGCAAATAGCTTCTGGAAAGACATGGCATCCTATGGAGATAGGAATGACAGGTCTCCCTAGATCACCTTTCTTATCGAGAAGTGAATAGTCAATCCACTTGACATCTACTAGCTGAGTATAGTAGTTGGCTGCATTGTGAATATCGATAAGATTTGTAGTTTCTAAATCTTCTGGCTGTCCCAGAATCTTACCTTTCTCTAGTGGAGGAATAGCAGCTGCCAGCTGAGCTAATTGTGATTCTAGCATTTTATGAAAGCTATGTTGGTTCTTAATAGAAGAAGCAAAGGTATCCATTCTAGCATTTATATTTTCTAGAGCTTTGTCATTAGAGGCTACCTTCTTACTCATTTGATCCAATAATCTAGACTAACCAGCAACTAAATCTCTCATGGGTGGCTAATTGTAATTACAGAAATTATTACCTTGAAAGTTACATTGGAAGTTACCTTGGTAGTTTGGCCTTTGTTGTTGCTGATTCCATCCTTGATTCTACTAATTCCATCCTTGATTTGGTTGAGGATGATAACTGTTGTTGTTGTTGATGTAGTTCACATCTTCTTGAATTGTTAGACAGTTGTTTCCTGAATGCCCAACGTCTCCACATTCTTTACAAGTCATGCGAGAATAATTGATGTGCATGACTTCCTTCTTCTCGATGTCTCATTCTTCAAGCTTCTTTATTATTAGGTCTAACTTTCCAGACATCATATCTGCTTCTTGAGTTGATGCATGCCTCCTCTCTTGTGAGGTTGAACACGTTCTTCATTCTAGCTCTAGTTTTAGGCCATTTTCCCAATGAGTGTTGTAGCCTCGTCAAGTTTGAGTGACAGGAAAGCACCTCCGGCTGCAGCATCTACTGACTAATGGGTACTAGTGACTAGCCCATGATAGAAGGTCTACAAAAGTAACAACTTTTCCATCCCGTGATGAGGACACTCTGATATATAATCTTAAAAATGCTCCCATGCCTCGGGAATTGATTCATCATGGTGTTGTTGAAAGCTTGAAATCTTCCCACGTAGAGCATTGGTCTTGCATGTAGGAAATAACTTATCTAGGAAAGTAGTTTAACATTTGTCCCATGTAGTATTGTTATCTTTGTTGGCATGGAACCACGTTTTGCTTTCCCTAATAGTGAAAATGGGAAAAGGCGGAGTAGAGTAGCATCTTTAGATACTCCGTTGAGTGTGAAGGTGCTGCAGATCTCTAAAAAGTGTTGTAAGTGTGTACTTTCATCTTCATGAGCCTTTCCACAGACTTGCACCATGGTAATGAGCGCAGGCTTGAGCTCAAATCCATTCTCTCCAACGTTGACTGCTGGTCCTATAAAAATGTTGGCAGTTGTTGGGGCAAAGAATTCATCGAGAGTCTCTAGTCTTTCTTAGGATTGCTTCAGGATTGCTCGTGTAGTCTTCCAGAAGGTCAAAGCCCATACATTACACTGCATAAGATACACAAGTAGATAAAACAAGGGTAAGCCTATTTGAGTTAGAGGTCAATTGGCCAATCAATCTTATCCATTACATATATATAAGTTATCAATACTTCCTAAGTTTAAATACCTTTCCCGGCAACGGCGCCAAAAATGCTTGTTGACATTTACTACTGTTATTACCAAACTAACAACACCAGTAAATGCATGATAATGATTAAGATTTCTTTAGCACACTAGTCACCTATCACATACCTACACTCCTAAGCTTGAACTAAGTTGTCATCCTTAGTTATATAGCTAGAAATGTATATTAGTACTATATAAAGGAATCTATCATTTTATGTGACTAGGCAAAAATAATAAGAATGAATATATAGCAACCCTTGATTAAGGAGCAAGCATTAATAACCATATCAGGTTTAATAAGGCCATCATCATCATCCATATCATCATTCCTGACCATCAAGTTATTTAGTGAATCTACGCTGGAGATAAACCCATCAAGTTCTCACTAACCAGGAGAGATGGTGACTTGAATCAAATTACAACTCAGCTGAGGGGGTATTCCCAACACTCACCTGGCAAACCAGTACCAAGGCAGCCGTAGATCACCTTTGGTACTGAAAGCATCTAGGCCCCGAGAGTTGGTTTCGGCAATTGATGACAACGCTTTATTACCATGACTAACGTGTGTTTTACAGAAACTTTGGTAAGTTAGGTCATGGAGGTGATAACTGCTTTGGGCACCATGGTATTCATGCCCCTTAATGGAAATCATTTCAGTTTTCAAAGGAGTGACGTCAAGATTAAGGACGGTTAGTTCCGGATGTCGAGGTGTTGAGTTACATTCGGAATAGTCGTTAGGATCTTCGTTTTCTCTTTTGGCCGTACTATAAAGGGGAGCATGAGCGGGTAGCTTGACCTAGGTGAGTCCTATGTTTAGGTGTGGTGCACACTTATTAAACTTAGCACTAGGCAGCTCTAGAATAGCTCAAAGTTCAGTTGGAAGCAACTTGGTTCAAGTTGCGTCGCGTTTCAGAGAGTTTAGAGGGTTTTTCCCTTGACCGGACGTGGTTCTCGGTTTGACCGGACGCGTCCGGTCAGTTCAAAACCGCGACTGCGTTTTGGTGCTGATGACCGGACGCGACCCTTGCGAGGACTGGACGCGGTGGTCAGAGCCGACACGTGTCACTTAAGGGAAAACATCCGATCGGACGCGACCTGGGTGTGATCGGCGCATCCGGTCACGTTCCAGTAAGGTCCTGCGACGACCGAACACGTCCGGTCATCACCGATCGGACGCAGTCGCGCATCCGGTCTCGTTACAGTAAGCTCCCTGCACGATCGGATGCGTCCGGTCACCCCTGACCGGCGCGTCCGGTCACTCAGCCGAGATTTCAGAATTTCGACCATTACGGCGACCGGCGCGTCCGGTCACTTCGACCGGCGCTTCCGGTCATCCCGTATTTCGCTGAGTTGGCAGGTAACGGTTCGTTTCGACTGTGGGGTGTATAAATACATCCCCACCACCTCTTTTAGAGGTCTCTTGCTCATTTGATCAGCTGAGAAACACCTTTGGAGTTCAAGGGAGTGCAAGAGCTCTAGTGAGGCTCGTTGTGGTCAAGTGAGAGTTCTAGCTTGTTACTCTTGGTGATCGCCATCACCTAGACGGCTTGGTGGTGATTGGGAGTTTGGTGATCAGCCGGCAGAGCTTGTTGATGACCCAACTCATCTTGTGAGCGGTTTTGGGTGACTCACCACGATGGAGTGTCGAAGAATCAGCCCGTAGAGAGCACTTGATCCTTACGTGGATCAAGGGGGAGCTACACCCTTGCACGGGTGCTCCAACGAGGACTAGTGGGGAGTGGCGACTCTCTGATACCTCAGAAAACATTGCCGTGTTCCTTGCCCTTACTTTCAAGCATTTACATTCTCGTATTTACATTCATTGCTTGATTTACTTTCCTAGAATTACCATGCTAGACTAGGATTGGAAACTAGGGTGCAAAACTTTTACCGGTAGAATCTCTAGGAACACAAGTAGGCACTAGGGGTAAATTCTGGCTTGTAGGATTTAATTCTTGCAATTAATTTTTAGAAAAGCCCAATTCACCCCCCCTCTTGGGCATCTTGATCCTTTCAGTTGGTATCGGAGCCGAGTTGCTCCTAATTTAGGCTTTACCGCCTAGAGCAAGATGTCTAACGGGGAAGGACCACTGTTGGGCATTCTTAACGTCACTACCAAAAGTAGACTTAGTTTTCTAATTCTGATAACGGCGCCAAAAATGCCAAACCTATCCTTCATGCCACTTAAGCCAAGTTGTCATCCCCAGCATGACATGAGAGACGCGGTATTGAAATATGCATTTGCTCATCAAGATAAATAATAAAAGGGATCTGCAAGCACACAGATTAATACCGATGTAGCATTTTAACCGGGAAGTATTCCAGGTATCGTTATTTATATTTTTACCACTGGGAAGGGATTTCTAAGTATCATGGTTGATAATGGAATGAGAATATGGAACTGAGTACACATCATTGCATGTATAACCGAGAGTATTTATCAATCTCTTTATATAGGTATAAATGTCACATTAAGTAAAGGTAAAGTGATAATGGTGACAAAGATAATTAATCTGATCAGCTAGCCACAAATAATAATGATAAGCACCTCAACAGATATTCTAGCAAGTCATTAGCATGGAATTAGGATGAACTACAAAGATATTCCCTAAGTTATTATTAACTATAAAGTCTGGCATATCATAGTTAGTGCAATTATACTTGGCAATCATGGTGAGAAAAGACTATATCCATGCATAGTGAATATTAGCAAGGAAGATGAAGAACATAGCAATCACTCCCCTGTAATAGTGTTGCTCTGCCTGCCCTATACACGAGAGGGGGACTATATAAGAATCAACGAAGCTGTCACTATCGCGAACTACCCCACAATCCGGCATATAGGGTGCAATCGCAGATAAATACGGTATAGACACCACGTCTACACAATAATTATCATTCACCCACTGTACACATGGATAAATGCTATACGATCCTAGGCATGTATATAATTCCAATCTAACTAAGCCAAGCATATAACTATGATAAACTAAGAACAATATAATTGCAATTATAATCAAATAGAGCAAAGTCATAATCAATATATTGAAGAACAAAGATGAACAATTGAAGAACAATAGAGGAATTACCAAGAATCCTCTTGACAGATCCGGGAAGCAATCGAAGATTGACTCCTTCTAGTTCTAATCCTATGTAGCTATGCTAACTAGAGATCTAGTTGATGTGGTGGCTCTAGGGCTTGATCAGAGGCTCTCCTCCTGAATTAGGGTTTGAAGTATGAGACGAGGGCCTCTCCTCCAGGGGCAGGGGCCTTGCTTATATAGCCCTTTCGGATGAATCTGGGCCGTCGGATCAAACCGACATTGAACGGACGGTTTTCCTTGATCCTCTAGGTCGGTGGAGCATAATCCTCGAGGCAGAGCCTGATTGGCTCCGGGGCCAGGGCGGGCGCCCTGTGTCTGGCTCCGTTACGTCTCCCGTTCGTTCTCGTGGCTTCTGGACTCTTCTAGATGTAAGATAATTACGTGTTCGGTTAATATCCCGTCATTAATCCGACATGTGGGCCTTTCTTCCGTATTTCCTGATAACCCCCTGCAGAAATAGATAAATAGCAAAACTCGTGGTATTCTGTCAGATAAAACCCTAAGTCTAGGTGTTGGTTTCATTTGGATCCTTTTCTCTATTTATTTGATAGTTATAATTGATACTTAAGGACCGTCAACAAACTCCCCCAAGCTTACCTCTTGCTCGTCCCTGAGCAAGGAGAGACTCAGTAGTTGCTGAAATGCCTTTGAATTTTGATGGTACACATGCTTTCAAATAGAGTCTCATCTCTGAGTTAAAGTAAACTGTCAAGACTTAAAACTTACTCATTATACCTTTCACCATGGGGCTTGCAACCGTCACCTTTGTCTTGAGCGGTTAAAAGATAGAACAGTCTAGTCAAGCGCCATGTCTCTTATTCTTGATTAGCTATAGCTCTTGGAGTTTTTTGCAGATTTTCAAATAAAACTCAGAGATTCCTTGTATGACTCTCTCAGGTCTCTCTTTTGTGGTATTTCTGGATCCTCACCAAGGCAGTAATGATGTCTGCCTTCTCTCAAAGCAAAGTATGTAGTATTTGTGGTATAAGGCAAAGTGACATTGCCTTCTCTCTCATCCTATTCTAATAAGGCTTTTGATATCTGGAGCTCATCGGTGGGAGATAAAGTATACATACTTACAAGACATTTATTGCATAGTCAAACCATGGATCCAGAGAAACAAGCCAATAAGTCAAATCAAGATGTGCATGTGTGGCGAATAAATGGTGTATGGTGGTAGTGATGATAACAATGATGAAAGTCTAATTCTACTTTTGCTCTTTTTGAGGGGATACGTACCTTTCTTGCTTTTAAAGCTCTTGAGGAGAATGAGGTGCTCTATATTTTCTTTTTTTTCCTCTCAGGTGGGTATCTTGTACCCCTAATTCTACTGTCGGACACTTGTCCATTTTTACCTCTCTTCTCACACTTTTTTTTTTCATCGAGGTTCCGAGCACTTGCTCCTTTTTATTTCCTCGTATCTTTTTCTTTTCGAGGTTCCGGGCACTTGCCCCTTTTTATTTCCTCGTATAGAGCACTCATCTCCTTAGAACAATATAGCAAGTGGTAGTAACCAAAATAGCTTGAGCATTTATTTCACAGGGGATAACAAGAATGGGAAAATATTTTTGGCTATTCTCTCCCGGATTAGGAGTAGAATAATTTTATGTGGATCTGGAGATGAGAATGAGTGGATATATGTGGATGCGTACTTCCAGAGTAGAAGCAGCATGTATGAGTGATCGTGCAAGTGAATCTTGATTTTAACCGCATGACAAGCTCCTAAGGGTCTACACAGCTTGACTACACTCAATGCTCATAAGCAGTAAAAAGTAAAGGTATGGCTTAAAGTCTAGCAAGCATGTATGTATGGCTGTGGTAGGAACTTAAACTCTCATCATACAGGAACTCATCATGTAGCATTTTAAGATTTTCAAAGATAAAATTCTCCAGAATTCTAGCATCTCTAGGAATAGATAAACAGCAGCTCAACCTTCCCATATCATATCCATTAACAACTTAGACTTTAGATCAAGTTCTCTTCCCACAAGTTCAGGTTTAGAGCAAGCTTTAAATGATAACAGTTATGTAAACTTAGAGAGAGAACTTCAAATTTGAAAGTTAAGCAAAGCAACTATTCATCATATCCATGCTAGAGTTTTATTATTATTTAGATTCAGTTTAGCATAGCCACTTTATTTATTTATTAAAACACACTAAGCAAAAAATATAGGTATATATATATAAGCACAAAATCTTTATTTGGTTTTTTTTCATAGTTATGTATATTTTTATTTTTATAGGGTAGAAGTATATATAAATATAAAGATAAAGATAGAAATACTTAGCAAGATAATGGGGGTGCTCTCCCCCAAGCTAGATCTTGACATAATCTCTTCTGATGTAGCTAGCAGATGGCAGAGGTGTATTTGAAAGTCGGCAGCACCCTGACAGCGATTAGAATGTCCTCTGTCTGCTAGTCTCCTTGAATTCTGTGAAGCTCAAATAGACAACAAAGCTTTGTGGAACTGATTAAGTGTTAGCATAAATATCTAGCCTTTATCATGTTGAGCCTCCTTGATTTTTTTATGTTGTTTTTTTTCTTTTATAAAGCAGAAGAAAATATTTATGTATTTATTATATATATATATATATATTTTATGCCACCACAGTGAATGTACTTATGGGTTTTATGCCACTCGCATACTCACATGGGGCTTTAGGGTTTTTAACATTTTTATTTTCTTTTTAAGATAGTATGAATATGATTAACTAAGCAAACTATTTAAGATAAAGTAAATAATTAAAAGGAAAGGATAACTACCAAGTTACCTCTTGGCAAGGCGTTCGGTGTTTTTAAGTCCTCCGAACGGGACTCTTATTCGTTCAGTCGTCCTGGGACTCGGTGGATGGCGTAGTTGGTGTTTTCGACAGCGCCTCTTCTTCATGTGCAACTGTCTTTTCTTTCCATACTTGTCTCGGTGCTTCGGTCTCCTTAGGACAGTGTTGGTTGAGTGGTATGGCTTCAGATCTTACCACTTCCCCTTCATAATCTGCCCATCCGTCCTTGATGACCTGTTGCTTCTGATTGTGGTTACGCCGCCTTCTTCTTGTCCTGACCTGCTTGGATTCTTCAAATACATAGTTAGGGTTAGTAAAGTAAAGACGTACCTTCTCAGAGGGGAAGTGCATGTGGACTTCTCCAGTTCCAATGTAGATAATTGCTTTGACAGTACTAAGGAATGGTCTTCCAAGGATGATGGGTGGATCGTATTCATCTTCTCCCATGTCAATAACCTGAAAGTCTGTATGGACAAAGTGATCGTCTATCTTGACAGGGACGTCAGTTACTGTACCTTCGACCTGTCGGAATGTCTGATCTGCCATCTGGAGCTGAATATATGTTGGGTTTAAGGGCATGGTTCCGAACAGAAGTTCATAGGTGACCTTGGCCATTATGTTGACGCCCGACCCAGTGTCGCAAAGTGTCTTGTAGAAGTGGAACCCATTAATGGAGCAATAAATGCTTGGCATACCTGGGTCGTCCTTCTTAGGCAAGAACGGTGACTTGAGTTGGCGATCTTGACCTTTGTGCATGGCAGTGACCATCTTAGCTGTCTCGGTCCATACTTGCTTCTTGCTCTTGTTCCTCCTGTTGGTCCTCTTCCTTGGTTCATATTGGGGTTGCTCTGGGATTTGTGCGGTCTTGTTCTTGAAGGAAAACGTTTCCTTCCTCCCCTTGATGTAGAAACTGATCTTGGCAGCACTAGCATAGATGACAGCTCCCGCGGTGTTTAGGAATGGTCTCCCTAGGATGACGGGAGCCCTCTCATCAGAACCGGTCTCTATCACTACGAAGTCTGCTGGAGCGTACGAGGAACCCACTCGGACACAGATGTTCTTCAATATTCCTCTCGGGAAACTCAGTGTCCTATCTGCAAGCTGCAAACACATGGTTGTTTCTAATAATGGTTGTGAAAAGAGTTTTTCATAGAGTACCCTGGGCATGATGTTGACACTGGAGCCAAAGTCACAGAGTGCTTCTGGGAAGTCTCGCATGCCGATGGAGATCGGGATGACGGGGCGTCCTGGATCGCCTCTCTTGATCGGCAGACGGTCAGTACTTACTTCCACGATAGGGTTACTCTAGTAATCTCCTGCATCAAACATGTCTACAAGATTTGCATATTCTAGTCCTTCCGGTTGTGATGGTATACCGGGGTTAGTAGCAGGAACAGCAGCAGCTATTTGATTCAACTGAGATTCAATCATTTTATTAAAGCTAATCTGGTTCTTGATGGCAGTAGAGAAATTATCCATTCTATTATTTATATTTTCTAGTATTTTATCATTAGATGCCAATTTCTTAGACAGGTTATCCATTAGCTTTCCTTGGTTGGACACTAACTCTCTCAAAGGTGGATAATTATTATTATTATTGAAAGAATTGTTACCTTGGTAATTACCTGAGTAGTTAGGCCTCTGTTGATTCCAACCTTGATTCTGCTGAGGACGGTTGTAGTAGTTGTTGTTATTGTTGTTGATGTAGTTCACGTCCTCCAGCAACTCAGGACAGTGATTGCCCGAGTGTCCAGTACCTCCACACTCCTCACAAGTCATGTGGGAGTCGTAGACGTGCATGACTTCTTTCTTTTCTCCAGCTCGATCATCGAGCTTCTTCATGAGTAGGTCTAGCTTGGCAGACAGCATGTCTACCTCCTTGAGCTGGTGCATACCTCCACCTCTCTTGCGTGTCTGAGTTCTTTCTTCATTCCAACCTTGGTTGGATGCCATCTTCTCCACAAGAGCTATGGCTTGAGGTATGGTGAGTGATAGGAATGCTCCTCCAGCTGCAGCATCCATGGTTTCACGGGCACTGTTAATGAGCCCATGATAAAATGTCTGCATCAACAGCCAGCTTTCCATTCCATGATGGGGACATTCTAGGATGTAGTCTTGGAAGCGCTCCCATGCTTCTGGAACGGATTCATCATGTTGTTGCTGAAAACTTGTAATCTTCCCACGGAGAGCATTGGTCTTGCCCATGGGAAAGAATTTGGCCAGAAAGTTCGGGGAGCAGAGTGCCCACGTAGTGTTCTTCTCCTTTGTAGCGTAGAACCACTGCTTCGCTCTCCCCAACAGTGAGAATGGGAAAAGGCAAAGTAGTATGGCATCTCTGGGGACTTCAGCCATGGTGAAAGTGCTGCAGATCTCCAGGAAGTGTTGAAGATGAGCACTAGCGTCTTCATGTGGCTTCCCACAGAACTGGTTAGCTTGCACCATGTTGATGAGCCGAGGCTTGAGCTCGAAGTTGCGGTCGATCTCCCCAGCAGGTCCAGTGCGGATGTTGTCCGTAGTGGGAGCTGAGAACTCGCGGATCGACTTGTTCGCCATGGCTTCGAATTCAGTCGACAAATTCCGGATGAAACTTCGGCGGTCCTTGGATTTGGATGAAGCTTTGTGCTGAAGTGTTGACGATGTCTTTTTGAGCTTGGCTCTTGTTCTTCTGAATAAGGCTTCGGGATCGTCAACAAAGTTGTCTGGAAGATGTCTTCTATTCATGCATCACCCTACAATAAATAATCAAAATGGAAAATACAGGGGTAAAACTGTATAAGAGAATTGATAAGCTCGATCAGATTAGTGATGCAAATGATGACTCAAAGTTCCATATTCATTCCTACTTAGTAATCAACCTTCCCCGGCAACGGCGCCAAAAATGCTTGTTGGGCACTCTTAACGTCACTACTAAAAGTAGACTTAGTTTTCTAATTCTGATAACGGCGCCAAAAATGCCAAACCTATCCCTCATGCCACTTAAGCCAAGTTGTCATCCCCAGCATGACATGAGAGACGCGGTATTGAAATATGCATTTGCTCATCAAGATAAATAATAAAAGGGATCTGCAAGTGCACAGATTAATACCGATGTAGCATTTTAACCGGGAAGTATTCCAGGTATCATTATTTATATTTTTACCACTGGGAAGGGATTTCTAAGTATCATGGTTGATAATGGAATGAGAATATGGAACTGAGTACACATCATTGCATGTATAACCGAGAGTATTTATCAATCTCTTTATACAGGTATAAATGTCACATTAAGTAAAGGTAAAGTGATAATGGTGACAAAGATAATTAATCTGATCAGCTAGCCACAAATAATAATGATAAGCACCTCAACAGATATTCTAGCAAGTCATTAGCATGGAATTAGGATGAACTACAAAGATATTCCCTAAGTTATTATTAACTATAAAGTCTAGCATATCATAGTTAGTGCAATTATACTTGGCAATCATGGTGAGAAAAGACTATATCCATGCATAGTGAATATTAGCAAGGAAGATGAAGAACATAGCAATCACTCCCCTGTAATAGTGTTGCTCTGCCTGCCCTATACACGAGAGGGGGACTATATAAGAATCAACGAAGCTGTCACTATCGCGAACTACCCCACAATCTGGCATATAGGGTGCAATCGCAGATAAATACGGTATAGACACCACGTCTACACAATAATTATCATTCACCCGCTGTACACATGGATAAACGCTATACGATCCTAGGCATGTAATAATTCCAATCTAACTAAGCCAAGCATATAACTATGATAAACTAAGAACAATATAATTGCAAATATAATCAAATAGAGCAAAGTCATAATCAATATATTGAAGAACAAAGATGAACAATTGAAGAACAATAGAGGAATTACCAAGAATCCACTTGACAGATCCGGGAACCAATCGAAGATTGACTCCTTCTAGTTCTAATCCTATGTAGCTATGTGTAACACCCAAATTTTGAGATAACAAAATTGGAATAAGTTAGATAATAAATAATTACAAAACTAAAATAATAATAAATTATATTTGTGTTGCATTCATGCTGTTGCATATATTTTTATTGTGTGGTGTGAATTTGTTATATTTTATTTTATATTATTTTGGATGAGATTGTATTTTAAATATTTTTGAAAGCAAGTAAATGAAAAAAAAAGAAGAAGCTTACCTACTGTGGCGGCCTGGAGAACCTCAGGGCCGGCCTGTTATTTTCGCGCGGTGGGCCGAATCAAACCGAGCTGTTTTTTCCTCTCCCGCACTCGTGTTGGTGGGCCGGCCCGGCGACGCTGCCGCGGCCCAGGCCGGTTGAGCCCGCAGCAGCCGTTCCCTTTTCCCTTGAGTCGCTGATCGATGGGTCCCACCTGTCGGGCGTATCTTCCTCCTCCAGCCGTAGCCGAGTAGGACTCGAAGTCGTTCGTTCAACCGACTTTGATCGCGAATCTTTGGTTTCCTAGCAAGATAGGGGATGTGGTCTTATAAAAGGGTAGCCGGGTACCTCTAGTTTCCGTTTTTCAACTAAAAAGCTAGGGTTGCCACGGGAGAATCGAGCTTTAGGGTTTGAGTTCGTTGGAGGCCGGCGGTAGATTGGGGAGGGAGCTTTCGGGAGGAATCGGGGCCGATTTCTTTACTTGGGTGAGCTTATTTTCTTCTCCTCTTGCTTTCTACGCTTTCAATTGGTGTTTTGGTGAGGTGAATCGAGGTATTGGAGCTCACCGTCGGGTTGGCCATGGCGCCGTCACCTTCCTATCGTCGCGTGTTGCGTTCGGGTGACCGTAGATAGTTTGTTTTCGGGTAGATGAGATCGCGTGGAGCTTCTCCACCGATTGGAGTTGGTAGGGGGTTGAGTGGTGGTCGGAATTTGCGGGGCCGACGAACTCCGGCGAGCCGGCCATGGCGGGTATGGCGGCCGGTGGCCGGATGGGAGGAAGAAGGGTCGGAATTGTGACTGTGTAGATGCTGGTGATCGTGAGCCGTTCGATTTGAAATCAACGCACGAGATTAGAACTTACCCTTTCGATGGCAATCTTGTTAAAGAGCCCCTGCATTTTCTGGAAATCAACCCGCGGTCCCAAGGCATAAAGCTGAGATTACGTTTTTGTATTTTGAAAGCGTATTTTCTTTCGGGTTATTCAAAAATACGTTTTCAGCAATTTACAGTTTTGCCATTAGAATTGTTTTAGTCATAAAATCTTCGTTTTAACTCCGATTTGATCCGTTCAAATTGCGTTAGGTTCGTATTTGCGAACTCTACATGTTAGTGTAGTTTTACAGTTAGTTTTGATAATTTATTTTTCGAGTTTATAATTAAGTATTTATTTATCTATAGGAAATCTTAGAAAATTCATAACTTTTACGTTTTAACTCCGATTTTGGTGATCTTTGCGTCTGTGTGATCGTAGAAACGTGTAGAAGAGTTTTACAAACTTTTATTACTGTTTTGTTACTGTTGGTGTACTGTTCTAATTATATCTATTTGTTTGCTTCGTGTATGTTTGATTGGATGCATGTATGTTGTTGATTGATGATCGAGTATAGAAGGTGAGCAGTACTTGGACGATTTGGAGTATTACTTTGAGCCAAGTCAGCAGTACTGTTTGGAGAGCTTTGATCAAGGCAAGTATAACACAGGACTATCCTTGTTACCTATTCATTGAATTATCATACATATGCATGTGCTTACCTTGGCAACCTTAGAGATTTTAACTTAGCGATTGATATCTTGATTCCTTGTCACCTATGGGATTATGCATTTGGGTAGCTTGGCTAGTGCTTGATTTATGAACATTGATCTTGTAATTTGACTAATGAATGGTGCAATCAACCATTAAGATGATTTAATTCCTGCTACAAGGGGACTAGAGCATTGTGTTGTTTGTTTGTTGCTCTAGTTACTCTCCATAAGGACTTATCTGTAAGCATTAACCGGGATTGACAGTACAACTGTGGGGGCTATATGGCTCTGGCTTTAGTTGTTCAAGAGACCTTTTCTAGCTTGTTAGTGGTTACCTTAAATGGCGTAAGAATGGCTTGACACGTTGGGTGTAGTGCGAGCCCCTGGCCTAGTGTGTATAGGCTGCGGTTGTTGTGCCACAGGGAAGGGGGGTTCTACATCTGCCTGCCGAGTAAATCTAATGGCCCTAACTTGTTAGACGAACTTTTGAGTGGCTTTATATGGTTCTCCGATGTTTGGGTTTGATCTCCCCACACATTTGGAAATCATGACTCACAGTGAAAGTGTACACCTCTGCGCAGAGTTTAATAAACTGGTATACTAGCCGTGCTCACGGATACGAGCGGCCTTGGGTATTCTTACAGAATAAATGATCACCATTGATATATCATGCTTTATACTGATGTTGTTATTATTATACCATGTTAATGCTATTTCATTATTCTTATTACAATTGATCAATTGTTCATTAACGGGAATTGGAATACTTTGATGCTACTCAACTGCTAAGTTAATGATGACTAAAAGCTAAAAGCAGTCAAATAGTGTCTAGCCATTTGAGCCTCATGAACCCTGTGTTATATTTGTTGAGTTCGACATGGACTCACTCTTGCTATTTCCACCATAACAGATGAAGATTATGATGAGGATTATCGTAATGAGTACTAGTCTTGGTGTCAACCAGTCAACCGTGTCCCTGTGTGGAGTTTCCGCTGGAGATTATTACTAGATATTATTATTTATCGTTCAAGACTATGTTTTAAATATTTATTCGCTATGTAATAAGCACTGTGATGATACTATGTAATTTGTCTGCTTATGTGTGCGATCATGACCTGGGGCGCACATGAGTACTTTATGCATCCTATTTTTGTCCTTAAAAATGGGTGTGACAGATTGGTATCAGAGCCGTGTTGACTGTAGGACGCAAGCCTAGTTAGAATGGTCGTTGATAGCATCCATACTTCACTTAATTCATGCTTCCTCTTTTCACCTTGTTAATTACTAAAGTTTTATGCTTCCTCTACTTTATTCTATTGCGAAAATACATTGATTCTATCTAATCTATGTCTAAATCTTGTAGATGCCTCCTCATCCCCGTCTGTCAGCTGCACAATATGTTGCTCGTTTCAAACCCCAGGAGCCAAAGGAAGAGGGGGATCAAGAGCTATCTGATGCTGAATCAAGAGTTGGTGATACACCTATGGAGGATGTAGTTATGGGGTGGACTACGAAGTTTCATATCATGGTCCCTAAGGCTGATGCTTTCTTCCATGATATGTTGACAAGAACCTTGGACAACTACTACTACGACTGGGAGGCTACTTTAGAGTATCGCAGTGCAGAGTATAGTCATTCATGGATGGATTCCTATTGGGAAACGGAGTTATGGGTCAAGAAAAGGGATCCTACCACTAAGGAGCCTAAGGTGGAGTCAAAGTTCATTACCCGAGTGAGCCGGGCAACTGTGGAGACAAGCATGGAGGATGTCGCTTTCAATGCATTTGTTTACTACCATGGGCTACGCTCGGACAAGACGCTAAAGGGTGCACTTCGGCACTTTCCTTGTTTCTTGCATGACAAGGGTATTTGGACCGTGCCACTTGCTGATGATTCCTCCTTGACTTTACAAGCTACGGTGGCATTAGCTCGTGAATTGGCTCTTCATGAGGTGGACCTGAAGGATGAGTTGCTGAAGGAAAAAGAACTTAAGGAGCAAGCTTACAAGGAGATTGACCAATTAAGGGCGGAGTTAGGTCGTCCTAAGATTTATGAGAAGCTTAATTAGGAAATAGGAAAAATCCCTATGTAATAAGAACGATAGTAGTTGCGAGTTAATTTTAAGTTTGGATGGTTTTAAGAGTCAGTTTGTGGTGTGAACAATTGTGTGATTGATGGATTGTTATTATGATAATGTGTGATTTGGATCTTTGTAATGTGTGCTGGAGTTTTATAGACATGCCTACAAATTCTATTGTTAAGAATATTAAGTTTGATCAAGATATATTAGTGAATATGAGGTTAACTTAGTTCTGTCCTTTGCTGATTTTTGGATCAGTCTGGGATGTTTTAGAAATAACTTAAAATCCGTTCATGGGAAATTTAAGAAATTTTACTGGGAATAATTAGACTTCTATATCTTTCCAATCCCACAAGAATCACCTTAATATCTATTATGAGTTAAGAGATATACCTGTTTCAAGTTGGAGTTACTGCACAGTCTGGAATTCGGGAACAGTTTCTGTTAAGTTCAGTTTTTGACCAATTTATTGATAGAATCAGAAAAAGTGTTGTGAAAACGAGTTGTAGGTAATTTTATAAGCTTTCCAACCATGTAAAGATCATCTGATTTGGACATCTGTAGTTCGAGATATGACAGTTTTACTGAGTTGCTGAAATTGGAGTTTGCCCAGAAAATCAGATTTTGTTTATCTATTGTATACATCATCTCGGATTGTACTGAATTTCATCTTCTGTGTTTTGGGAACAGATGTCAGGCAGAGGTCGTGGCAGAGGTCGTGGGGGTGTTAATCCACCCGTTACTATGGAGGAACTCATGCAAACTCAGAATCAGCTGATGCAGATGTTTATGCAGCATATGCAGAACAATCCCCCTATTGGAGGACCACCACCTGTTCAAGTAAGGGATAAGCGTGGAGAATTTTTGAAGGGACGCCCTCCAGTGTTTTCTCATGCTGCTGATCCTTTAGAAGCAGATGATTGGGTGAGGGCAGTGGAGAAACAGCTGAACATAGCCCAATGCAATGATATGGAGAAGGTGTTGTATGCATCTGGTCAGTTACAAGGGACAGCTCAGACTTGGTGGGAGTCGTACCAGGCTGCACGCCCTGACAATGCTCCTCCTATCACTTGGAATGAGTTTGTTAGAGATTTTCGAGCTCGTCATATTCCTGAAGGTATAATTGAGCTGAAGCAGGAAGAATTCAGAAACCTGAGGATGGGACAGATGAGTGTGAGTGAATATCATGACAGGTTTACCCAGTTGGCTCGCTATGCTCCCAATGAAGTTAGGGAAGATGCAGACAGGCAGCGTCTTTTCTTGAAGGGAATTTATTATGATCTTCGCTTGCAACTGAAGGGGAATAGCTATGCTAGTTTTCAAGAGCTGGTGAACAAAGCTATTGTGCTTGATAATGAGCGTAGGGAGATGGATAGAAAAAGAAAGATGAAGGTGCAAGGCTCAGGAAGCAACAACCGTCAACGCACAAATTCTCAGCATGGCTTTCATCAGAAGTTTCAGGGACCGGTTAGCCAGTGGAATCGCAATTCAAATCAGAGGTGGTCCCAAAATTGGCAAAACAATCAGTCGCAACAGCGTTCATCATATCCACAGCGTCAACAGTATCAGCAGACTGGGCAACAGACTCCTCGCACTGGAAATCCCAATGCTACCCCCATAAAGAATAGTACTCCCAGCACTCCTATTAGATGCTTTGTCTGTGGTAAAGAGGGCCATTTGTCTTATAATTGTCCTGAGAAGCAAAACCAACAGACTCCTCAGAGTCAGAAGAGCAACCAGAGGCAATCCGGTGCTGGAAGGGTGAATCACGTGTCTTCTGATACAGCTCATAATGCACCAGAAGTTATGATTGGTACGTTCAATGTACATTCCACTCCCGCAACTGTTCTTTTTGACTCTGGAGCATCTCATACATTCATATCCAATATTTTTGTTAAAATGCATAGTATACCCATGCTAGCTATGAAAGAACCTCTCTTAGTAAATTCACTTGGAGGTACCATGCAAACCAGTAATCGTTGTCTTCCAATTAGTATGGTATTAAGGGGGGTAGAGTTTAAGATAACTCCTATAGTGTTGCGAACATCTGGGATTGATGTGATATTGGGTATGGACTGGATGATGCAAAATCAGGCAGAGATTCAGTGTCAGCAGAAAGTGGTAGTTGTGACTGCGCCTAATGGAGATAAAATCAATGTGGATGTAGCAATGCAGAAGCAATCAACAGCGGTGGTGAATCAGATTGAAGATACTATTAAGGAGAATTCAGTGATTGAGGAATTTCCGGATGTCTTCCCTGATGAATTGCCAGGTATGCCACCTGACCGAGACATTGAATTTCTTATTGAATTATTACCTGGAACTGCACCTATAGCCAAACTACCATATAGGATGGGAGTAGATGAATTAGAAGAACTTAAGAAACAAATTAAAGAATTACAAGAAAAAGGTTTTATTCGACCTAGTTCATCACCTTGGGGAGCACCAGTCATTTTTGTTGATAAGAAGGATGGTGGTCAGAGGATGTGTGTTGATTATCGGTCACTAAATGAAGTAACTATCAAGAATAAGTATCCTTTGCCCCGGATTGATGACTTGTTTGATCAGTTGAGAGGTGCTTGTGTGTTTTCTAAGATTGATTTACGTTCTGGATATCATCAGTTGAAGATTCGTGCCTCTGATATTCCAAAGACAGCTTTTACTACAAGGTATGGATTGTATGAGTATACTGTTATGTCGTTTGGATTGACCAATGCACCTGCATACTTTATGTACATGATGAATAAGGTGTTCATGGAATACTTGGATAAGTTTGTGGTAGTGTTTATTGATGATATACTGGTATTTTCCAAGACAGAGGTAGAGCATGCTGAACATTTGAGGTTGGTATTGCAGAAGCTTAGAGAGCATAAACTGTATGCGAAGCGAAGTAAATGTGAGTTTTGGTTGAAGGATGTTTCTTTTCTTGGTCATATTGTTTCTAATGGAGGTATATCGGTGGATCCAGGCAAGGTGAAGGATGTATTGAATTGGAAACCACCTACCGATGTTAGTGAGATTCGCAGTTTCTTGGGTTTAGCTGGATATTATAGACGGTTCATTGAAGGGTTTTCTAAACTTGCTAAACCTATGACATCTCTGTTAGAAAAGAATGCCAAATTTGTGTGGTCTGATAAATGTCAAGCTAGTTTTGAGGAGTTGAAGAAAAGGTTGACTACAGCGCCTGTTTTGGTTTTACCAGATTTGAGTAAGAAGTTTTCCATTTATTGTGATGCTTCTCGTCAAGGTTTGGGATGTGTTCTTATGCAAGAAGGCAGAGTTGTGGCTTATGCATCTAGACAGTTGAGAAAGCATGAGTTGAATTATCCTACACATGATTTGGAGTTAGCAGCTGTTGTTCATGCATTAAAGATTTGGAGACATTATTTGATTGGACATAAGAGTGATATATACACTGATCATAAGAGTTTGAAGTATATTTTCACTCAGTCAGATCTGAATTTGAGGCAACGCAGATGGTTAGAGTTGATTAAGGATTATGATATTGAGATACACTATCATCCTGGTAAAGCCAATGTTGTTGCCGATGCTCTTAGCAGAAAGAGTTATGTCAATGAGATGCAAATGTCGTCTATATCAAGTGAATTGTGTGCTGAATTTGAACACCTGAACTTGGGAATTGTTACCAATGCAATGGAGTTGGTGATAGAACCCACACTAGAGCAAGAGATATACAAGGGTCAGTTGAAGGATGAGAAACTGAAGAAGATAGCGGAAGACATAGTCATTGGTAAGTCACCAGGTTTCCGAATTGATGATAATGGAACTCTTTGGTTTGGAAAAAGGTTGTGTGTACCTGAGGATCAGGCTATTCGGCAAGCAATTCTTCGTGAAGCTCATGAATCAGCTTATTCTATTCATCCTGGTAGTACTAAGATGTATCTGGATCTCAAACAGAAGTATTGGTGGGTTGGATTAAAGCGTGATGTGGCTGAGTATGTAGCAGTATGTGACACATGTCAGAGGGTAAAAGCTGAGCATCAGAGACCTGCAGGATTATTGCAACCAATGAAGATTCCTGAGTGGAAGTGGGAAGAAGTTGGTATGGACTTTATAGTGGGGTTACCTCGTACTCAGAAAGGTTATGACTCTATTTGGGTGATAGTAGATCGGTTAACTAAAGTTGCTCATTTTATACCGGTTAGAACTACCTACCAAGGACCAAAATTGGCAGAGTTGTATATGGAGAAGATAGTGTGTTTGCATGGAGTTTCGAAGAAGATTGTATCTGATCGAGGTTCACAATTTACATCACATTTTTGGAAGGTTGTACATGAATCTTTAGGAACTAAGTTGAATTTTAGTACAGCATATCATCCACAGACAGATGGGCAGACTGAAAGGACCAACCAGGTATTAGAGGATATGTTGAGAGCCTGTGCATTGCAATATGGGACTAGTTGGGATAAGAGTTTGCCTTATGCAGAATTTTCTTACAATAATAGTTATCAACAGAGTCTTAAGATGGCACCGTTTGAAGCTTTGTATGGACGTAAGTGTAGAACTCCATTGTTTTGGGATCAGACAGGTGAATCTCAGGTGTTTGGTACAGATGTTCTTAGAAACGCAGAAGATCAAGTACGAGTGATTCGTGAGAATTTGAGAGTGGCACAGTCTCGTCAGAAGAGTTATGCTGATAATAGGAGAAGAGATTTAGTTTTGAAGTAGGTGATTATGTTTATTTGAAGGTGTCACCTATGAGAAGTGTGAAGAGATTTAACATGAAAGGTAAACTAGCACCAAGGTATGTTGGACCATTTAAAGTTATTGCTAGACGTGGGGAAGTTGCTTACCAATTAGAGTTGCCTGAGAATTTATCTGGGGTGCATGATGTGTTTCATGTTTCACAACTTAAGAAGTGTTTGAGGGTGCCTGAGGAACAGATACCTTTAGAAGAGTTGACTGTTAAGGAGGATCTTACATATGAAGAGATTCCGATTAAGATTTTGGAGACTGCGGAGCGAGTTACTAGAAGTCGGGTTATTAAGATGTGTAAAGTACAGTGAAATCGATATTCAGAGGCAGAGGCAACTTGGGAAAGAGAGGATGAATTGAGGAAATCATATCCGCAGTTGTTTGAGTAAGCAATCCAATCTCGAGGACGAGATTCTTTTAAGGGGGGTAGAATTTGTAACACCCAAATTTTGAGATAACAAAATTGGAATAAGTTAGATAATAAATAATTACAAAACTAAAATAATAATAAATTATATTTGTGTTGCATTCATGCTGTTGCATATATTTTTATTGTGTGGTGTGAATTTGTTATATTTTATTTTATATTATTTTGGATGAGATTGTATTTTAAATATTTTTGAAAGCAAGTAAATGAAAAAAAAAGAAGAAGCTTACCTACTGTGGCGGCCTGGAGAACCTCAGGGCCGGCCTGTTATTTTCGCGCGGTGGGCCGAATCAAACCGAGCTGTTTTTTCCTCTCCCGCACTCGTGTTGGTGGGCCGGCCCGGCGACGCTGCCGCGGCCCAGGCCGGTTGAGCCCGCAGCAGCCGTTCCCTTTTCCCTTGAGTCGCTGATCGATGGGTCCCACCTGTCAGGCGTATCTTCCTCCTCCAGCCGTAGCCGAGTAGGACTCGAAGTCGTTCGTTCAACCGACTTTGATCGCGAATCTTTGGTTTCCTAGCAAGATAGGGGATGTGGTCTTATAAAAGGGTAGCCGGGTACCTCTAGTTTCCGTTTTTCAACTAAAAAGCTAGGGTTGCCACGGGAGAATCGAGCTTTAGGGTTTGAGTTCGTTGGAGGCCGGCGGTAGATTGGGGAGGGAGCTTTCGGGAGGAATCGGGGCCGATTTCTTTACTTGGGTGAGCTTATTTTCTTCTCCTCTTGCTTTCTACGCTTTCAATTGGTGTTTTGGTGAGGTGAATCGAGGTATTGGAGCTCACCGTCGGGTCGGCCATGGCGTCGTCACCTTCCTATCGTCGCGTGTTGCGTTCGGGTGACCGTAGATAGTTTGTTTTCGGGTAGATGAGATCGCGTGGAGCTTCTCCACCGATTGGAGTTGGTAGGGGGTTGAGTGGTGGTCGGAATTTGCGGGGCCGACGAACTCCGGCGAGCCAGCCATGGCGGGTATGGCGGCCGGTGGCCGGATGGGAGGAAGAAGGGTCGGAATTGTGACTGTGTAGATGCTGGTGATCGTGAGCCGTTCGATTTGAAATCAACGCACGAGATTAGAACTTACCCTTTCGATGGCAATCTTGTTAAAGAGCCCCTGCATTTTCTGGAAATCAACCCGCGGTCCCAAGGCGTAAAGCTGAGATTACGTTTTTGTATTTTGAAAGCGTATTTTCTTTCGGGTTATTCAAAAATACGTTTTCAGCAATTTATAGTTTTGCCATTAGAATTGTTTTAGTCATAAAATCTTCGTTTTAACTCTGATTTGATCCGTTCAAATTGCGTTAGGTTCGTATTTGCGAACTCTACATGTTAGTGTAGTTTTACAGTTAGTTTTGATAATTTATTTTTCGAGTTTATAATTAAGTATTTATTTATCTATAGGAAATCTTAGAAAATTCATAACTTTTACGTTTTAACTCCGATTTTGGTGATCTTTGCGTCTGTGTGATCGTAGAAACGTGTAGAAGAGTTTTACAAACTTTTATTACTGTTTTGTTACTGTTGGTGTACTGTTCTAATTATATCTATTTGTTTGCTTCGTGTATGTT